>PVIJ01004323.1:0-119680 GCA_004024925.1 Scalopus aquaticus
CCATGGAGATGGATCACGGGTGAATTGGTGGTGGGCTGCCCAAGGGGAATACAAAATGTAAAAGACACAAATAACAATAAAAAAAAAATGGAAAAAAAATCTTTATACCTAATCCTGGTCTCATTGATTATCCGTTTTGTGAAAATAATTTCTTTGCTTTTCAAGCTTTTGTGGCCTCTGAAAATGAAATTTGAAGCAGCGTGATCCAATTACATAAAAAATATCACATGTGGCTTTAATTGGCAAGCTTGGATTGCTGATTTTATCAGGGATTTGAAGACAGCAAACATTTGATTATTGGCTGTCCATATCTACCTTTCTGTGGACTTGTTGATATTAAAGCTGCCTTCCAATTTTTTCTTCTTTTCTGCAAGAAATGGGCCTGCTGCCCTTGGAGATTGTGCCCTTGGGGATCTTTAGAATAGGGCAATGAAAGTAAACTTCATGTTCCCTGCTAGAGCAGAAGTGAAATCTGTAGGTGTTTCCAGAGAGAAAACACCGACCCCAAGGAGATGTACGAAAAGAGAGGGATGACGTGACAAAGGTATGGAGGAAAGCACCAAGCCTCCCTACCCTCCCACCACCACCTCCAATCCCCTAGAGCACCTCCTGCCTGAGGAGTTCAGTGAGTGCTGGTAAAGAAGTTCTGCAAACAGGGGAAAAAAAAAAAAACAATTATAGCATCTGCCAATTTCCATAGTGTAAACACTCCCACCAAGAGTTACCAATGGTTCGACAACCACTGGTTCACAAAATACTTGAATATTTAACAATCAGCCCTTGCAAACCAAGAGCAGTCAAGTCCAGCACCTAATTATGTCAGCCCTGACCCAGAAAAATCCCCAAGTCTAACCAAGGGGGAATCTCACTTTCGGCTTCTCAGCCAGAAGTGGTTGAGGTATGCCTGATTGTTACAGCTAAACATCGTAATGGTGGGACTGGATGCAGAGGTGGCTTTTTAACTGTTATATGGAAGGTAAGTCTTCACTTCTCAATCCTGGTCTTCTCTTTCCTGGGGCTGGGGAAGTTGGAGGGAGCCCTATTGACTACTCCCCAAGAGGCTTCTTGGGGTATTCTCCCAGAGCTCCCCACAAGCTCGCTCTCTCTCTACAACACCCCCAACCCCGCCCTTTCCTTTAAAGCTCTGTGATCCCATGCCAGAGAACAGACTGTGCCTTCTTTAATTGGGCACATTTAAAATGGAGGGTCTGGGAGCCATTCTGAATTCTGGGTCCTCCTTTTGTTTTGCATGGTGCTAAAATGGATTCTTGAAAAGCTGGCTGAGGGAAGAGTCTCTATCCAAGACCAGGCAAGACTGATTTTTTTAGGGATCTTGAGAATGAAGAGGGTAGGTCATTCTCATAAAGCTGAGTGTGACCAAATTTGCCCACAGTCTGTGACGCCAGAGATCACACAACTCTTCCTCCCCCTTTAGGGCCTTGAGATGACGTCAGGTTGTGGGGAGGATGGTGACCTACTTTTCCTCCCCAAACACTGGGCAGCTGATTGCATTTTCAGATCTGAAACTCCCCCACACTGCTGCAGTTTCTTTTCCCCTGTCCTCCTGGGTGTACTTCTAGCTGGAGCTGATTTTATAAAAGGAAATTTGCTGTGGGAGTCCTCAGAGAGACTGGTCTGACAGCCCCAACCCACATCCCTCCCAGACCACTGGCATGGGTTCTGGGGCACCCAGGCAGGTGTGCAACACAGGAGGATCCAGTTTGCCCTAGTCAGACAGGGAAACGAGTTAGAGAAAAGCCTCATTGGAAATGGCGTTGAACCTGGGACTTCTCTAGTATTCTATTCACTCAAATTTATCCATTCATAAAAACGTATTAAGGGTCTATGAAGAGGTTTAGAATATGCCACCTCCAAATAGCCTACTTTGGCAAATTCAACCTAAAGCACTTGAACAGATGCAGGAATAGTCTGTGACTCCCCCTTCCTACCTAAAAGCAGGTCATAAAATCTCCTGGGAAAAGTGTCCTCCCTACACCAGGAAGAGAAGGATATTCTTATTACCAGTGACCGGGAGGTGACACCAAAATGGACTGGTACCAATGAACCTAATAAAATCACAGTTATCTTCCACTAGTTCCCCCATATAGTTCCGTGTCACTGGACCAGAATTTATTGTCCCAAGTCCAAGACCCTTTGTATTGTCACGTGGCCATGATTAAATATTCTTTGTTTAAAAAAGTATATAAGCTGTAGAGTCAGGCAAGTCTTAATTTCCTTTTTGAAGACTCCTATGTCCATATAAAAATATCAAAGCATGTATGCTTTTCTCCTATTAATCTGTCTTAGATCCAGTACAGAAACTAAAAGTGTAGAAGAAACTTCCTCCTTTACATATACTGAGGAGATAATAGGGAGCAAAGCTCCTGCCCTCATGGAGCTTATAGTCTAGTTTATAGGAATTCAGCCCTTACAAAATAACTTCAGATACATAACTTTTTCAACTTATGATGAGGTTACATCCCAATAAACCCATTGTAAGTTGAAAATATCATAAATGGAAAATGGGTATAATATACTGAACATCATAGCTTAGCCTACCCTAACTTAAACATGCTCAGAGCACTAACATTAGCCTACAGTTGGGCAAAGTCTATTTTATACTAAAGTGTTGAGTATTTCACATAATTTGTTGAACACTGTTGAAGAGTTAAAGGGAAAAATAGAATGGCTATGTGGATTCTTGTAGTTAATGTACACACACAGCTGAAAATACACTGAGACTCAATAATGTTGAAGTATCGAACAAAAATTAATTGCTAGGTGATAGGGCTGTTACAGGGACAGATTCACTGATCTCTCTCCTAACAATGCTTGAGCATAGCTGGTAGAAGGCTCTGGGGCATCCACAACAAAATTCAAAGTACAGTTTCTACTGAATGCATATGGGTCTTGCACCATCCTGAGGTTGGAAAATTATCAGACAAAATATTGTAAGTTGAGGATCATCTGTAATTCAGTAGTGACCATGGTGCAGGGCTTTGAAGGAGAAGTGCAAGGTGTGATGGGAACATAAGATGAGGAGGCGAACACAGGCTCAGTGATCCTGGGGAAGGGGCTGAAGTTGAGACTGAGGGATGATTCAAATGCAATGGAATACGACTTGGAAGAGGGGATTCTCTAAGACACAAAGAATCTAGGCTTCAGGAACACTCTCAAGAATGAGCTTAGGAATGTAGGACTGTCTCCTTTCATATACAGTGTGGTGGAGACCACTGTCTGCCTCCCAACATTCCCTTTTTGTGCTTTCGTAACTACCCAGCGGAAAGATTATATGGCCATTTTGCTAAGCTTAATGGGATGTAGGCAGAGTAATGTGAGATTCTTCTACTACCTGGAGTCTGGATGTAATGGTTGGAGGCTGAATAACCTTCAGAGACCATGAAGAAACATGCTAAGGTTAGGGGAGCAATACATTAAGTAGATATATATTAATATATTAAGTAGAACTTGGTTCCCTGATGACCACGGGACTTCCATACCAACTCTGGATTGCCTATCTCCAGAATCTTTTATGGAAGAGTGAAATAAAGGTCAACCTTTATAAAGCCTTTATTGTTTTGGGATTTTCAAAAATAATCCTAACTTTTATACACAGCTTCCTTTCAACCTAGTGAAAAGATCACTTATCTGCACTGCTTACAAGTTACCTATCTTATAAAAAAGTCTAGAAATCTACTATTATCTCTTTTTCCAGCTTCTTTCTTCCCTTCTCTGAACCCCTTAGCCTCCCCTAGCCCCCAGCACCTCCTCTTTCTCCAGAGAGCCACGTCTTCCCTCAGTGTTTCCACCTCCGTGAATGACAAGCTAACAGCCCAAGGGATGCCTGGCAAGAGTTCTACTGTCACCGGAAGTCCAAGGGGACAGCTGTCTGCCCTGCTCCTCTGGCCCTTCCAAAGGAAGTATGAAAAGTTAGTGCCAACTTGGAGAAGCCACAAGAATGATTGGACGTGTTTTAATGAATCTGCCCTACACCGGGCTTTTGGAATTGTGCAGGGTTTCATTGGTCTGTTCCCCAGCCTCTGGGTAACTGAATCTAAGAGGTCAAGATTCAGAAAAAGGTCAATGGGTCTGGTTACAAAACTTGGGAGCTGGCTGGGGTAAAAGTTGACCTTGGCATCCTGGGTCAGATCTGATAAGATTTTATGTGATTTCAAATATGTCCCCATGGGGGGGGTACATGTTGAAATCTTAAATCCTGGTACCTCAGAACTTGACTTTATTTGGGGATGGGCTCTTTACAGAGGTAGTCAAATTAGAAATGAGGTCATTAGGGTCAGCCCTTAGTGCAACATAACTTGTGTCTTTATAAAAAGGGGAAATTTGGAGATAGACATGCGCACAGGAGAACACTGTGAATGTGAGTGCAAAGCTGGACATAATGTTTCTACAAGGCAAGAAAGACAAGAAGCTCAGTCATTGGACTACTAATGTGGAGGCTTAGGCAAAATAAATGGAATCCAGATTAATTTTCAATTTTCAAAATTTAGTTACATATCGCCTTTCATTAAAATCTCACCAACCCCCTCATTAGGTCTTATAACCAGTATAAAGGAGGTACAACAGAGACAGGGAGAAGCCAAGGAACTTCTAAGAGTTGAGCTGTTACTAAGTGCCTCGGGCTAAGACTCAGCTACACTATTTGCTCTCATTGGCACACCACATTGAGTGATTGTCCCTCCATCTTCCCTGTGAGGAGTCCCAGAATCACAATACACACACACACACACACACACACACACACACACACACACACACACACACAGGAATCTCACATGGGGACTGCAGAGTTTGACTCAAGCTCAGTTCAAGGCAAGACAATTTCCCAGCTCTCAGGGACTCCTCCTTTCCAGAATTTGGTAACAGTTTAGCCTCTGTCCTAGAACCTCTTCAGAAGAAAGACCAGGGCTGGCTTTAATATTAAGGGGAGAACATGGTATTTCATGATAAGGTTTGAACTGATTTTGAGGAATCTCCTAAAGCACATACTGGCATTTTCTGTCGCTTAGAAATGTCCCCCAAGAAATGTCCCCTATAGAATCTCTTTTTCACTGGAATGGTCTTCCAGTTCCTTCAGATTCCAAAAGGGTACAAGCAGAAGTTCCCATGGCAGGTTCTCACGACGGCCACAACACATGCATCGTTTTATTTAATGCCCCTTGACAGTGGTGGCTGCTGTGTGAGAAGCACAATCATACCCATTGTTCCTGTTGGCGGATACTGACTTCTGGCTCCACTGCCTTCATTTCTTCTACTTCCTAGTCCCTTTAGGACACCAAGGAACAGCTGGGAAGATGAGGTTGTTGGCTCACATACAATAGCTCCTGAAAGTGCCTCTAGTCCTCCCCCAGCTGTACCCAGTGAACTTGGCACTATTTTGTATGGGAAGACACGGTGGCACTGCTGAGTGAGTACGTGCCAGCTCCCACTGTCTCTCCCTGACCTGACAGAGCCAATCAGGCCCAGCTCTCTGGTTTGTCTGCCTCCAGGGTGTTCTATTGTTACCTTCCCTCCTGGAAGGAAGGTAACAGCTGTATTCTGGCTGGGTTGCTAAAGCAAGAAGCTAAGAAGTTTCTCAGAAGTTCTGAATCAACAATTCAAGGCCAAAAAAGAAAAGAAAAGAAAAGAAAACTTTAACCTGGTTTAGTTATATTTTAGGAAACAAATGCTGGGCACTAGAAAATCCAAGTTACACTTCCAGCTATAGGTTTTCTGAAGAGAAAGCAAGACAAAGCTGGTATAGGACAGGTGCATAGGCTGCACCTGTTGCTTAAGGGCCCTCCAGTCCTGGAGTCTCCAGTGAGTATCACAACGAGTGTCAGAAAGAGCACTTGTGACAATATTCTGTCAAATGCATGCATTTGTTGAATGCTTTGTACTCATGCTGCCTTTAATCAGTGGCTTCTCTTGGAGGTGCGCATGTGTAGACTGGGCTGGGGATAGGGGATGAAAAGGACACATCAAGTGCATGCTCTGCCTTTTCTGCACTTCTGAAAACATTATGTGGGAAACTCTGACCCAACTGGGGGACCAGGATCATAAGAATCACCTTTAACTTAAGGGAGGCTAACTTAATGCAGCCGCTAACGAAGAGTTCCATTTCCGAAGCTCTGTAAGGCTTGGCCGACATGCGTCTTGTTTCATTAACATTTGCCCTGGCCACAGGAAAACAACTCCTCCAAGTGTACTTTGGCAGCCCACCAGCTGGAATTCTTTTAGTCCTGTGTAATGAGGGTCTTATCCCAGGCCCTCAGGGAAGCGTTTTTTTATTCTGATTTGCTACAGTTTCATCTCTTAAAGTGATGTAGGAGATGGCCTTGTTGACTAGTAAACCCAGATTTGCCTTCATCTTTTCTTTCTTTCCTCCAGGAGAAAAGAAAAAAGCAAAAACAAATAAAACAAAAACCACAAACAAACAAACCCTAATGTTTTTAACCTATCCCTATGTAACAAATTCTTCAACTTAGCAACTAAGAATAGCAAATATTTATCATCACAAGTTTCTGTGAGTTAGAAATCCCAAAGTAGCTCAGATGGTGGTTCTGACCCGGGGTCTCTCATGAGGTTACAGATAAGCTGTTGACTGGGCTGCAGCCATGGGAAGGGTCGCCTGGGGAAGGGTCGCATGCAGATTCAGTCATGGTGCTGTCAGTGGCCTTAGTTCCTCACTGGCTGTTGGTCAGAGACTTCAGTTCATCACAACATGAGCCTCCCAGTCTGCTGTGAGTCCTCATGACAAGGAAGCTGCTTGCCCCCGAGCGGGGGGTCCAAGAGGAAGAGAGAGACCCGAAGGCAGAAGCCTTTTATAACCTAATCTCGAGTGACACACCATCATGTCTGCCATATTGTGGGGTCATAGAACCAACCTTGACACACTGTAGAGACAACTTTGCAAGGTGTGAAGGGCAGGAGGCAGTGTTCTTAGATCATCATAAAAGGTGGCTCCCAAATTCCATTTGAAAAAGGAGAGAATGGGGCAGGGTCAAGCACTGAAAAGGTTAATGGTCTGAACTGGCTAATAAAGCTCTATTATTAGCTAGTTAAATATCCCTCAAAAGTCAGCATCTCTGGGCCTTTCCTCAGGTGTTCAAATGAGCTGGATCTCAGTTCCCTAAGGCCTGTGACTTTAATTATATGAGGTTGATAAAGAAACGAATAAAAAGGGAACAAGTAGGGAATAGGTCTCATGAAAGAGCCCCAAGTCCCCAATCCTGAACCCCAAGCCCAGAGTCCCAAGTCCCGAGTCCTGAGCCTTCCCCAGGCCCCAGGCCTGAGTGTTCCACTATTCTAGGATGGGGTTGAACAGCCAGGCCCTGCCATTTGCTGAGTGAGGAAACAGGGACGGTGCGCTCTAGTTTAATAGCCGATGCTGTATTTTCCTGAGATTTTCAGAGCTATTTCTGTGTGAGAGCAAAACGGAGATGACTGAGGGCACTCTGAGCCTGGGTAGAGGATTCCCCGGCCAGCAGAGCTGGTGCTGGCTTGTGTACACTTGATGATGTGCCTTATTGTCTAAGTAGTTTTCAGAGTGGAGTATGGCATCCGTAGCAACAGCCTCCAGGGCAGTGGCTGTTGAGACCATCATTGCTTCTTACTTTACATCCTGCCCAGTCATTCTAGATCCTTCTATTCATGGGTGCTGGATCCACCAGGCTTTGGGAAGCATGTCACTCAGTGGACACCTGGGAACCTTGATGTTAGAGTACACTTTGATTCTCTGTATCAAAGGCTCAGATGGGGCTCCTGCTGCTTGTAGAAGCTGCTGGAAAAGCAGGCCCAGGATTCACTTGGTTAACTTGCCTTGTGGGTCCAGCACTGGGAAAGAGCAGCTTCTCAGAACCAGAGATGCATGGACTCTTGCAATTTTTGCACTTGTTCTCAGAGATGAGTTATCTACTTCAGTAACCATCTTGGGCATTCTCTGGAAGCTCCTAGGCTTCATGATTACCCATGTAATTTCTTGGCATGATTAGTGACGCCTGAGTCATCCCAGGAAACAACCTGGCTGTTGATTCCCAAAGCTGAGATTCAAAACCCCTCAAGTTTTGAGCTATTCCTTCGGGAAAGCTTCCAGTTTTGTGGTTCTCACTATACAGCCAGAACTTTCTACTGCTTCAGGAAGCCCCCAGGCCTGCGGAGGAAGTACCCAAGCCTGCTAGACCCTCCAGCATATTACCTAAAGCTCCACAGAGCTGGGGCTGTGCAGCAAGGGGAGGAGCCAAAGACAGAAAATGCTAAATCCTCACAGAGGTTTCCTTCCGAAAAAAAATTGTAAAAGTCGGGCCTCCCCTGTGGCGCAGCCGTTGAGTGCTGAACTGTGGAGCTGTCGGCAGCGGCGGCGCGAGTTCGACGCCCGGCCGGGGAGAATCCCACATGGTGCGGCAGACCTCTCCTGCCTCACCCGCTGCTCCCCTCAGCAGTGTACTTCTGATCTGCCTGTTCTGCTCCCCACTCTGTCTCTGGTGAACCCTCTCGCCACCCCACGCCTCTGGCTTGTACCCCAGCTTGTATGTATAAATAAAATAAAATCTTAAAATAAAATTTGTAAAAGTCTATTTGGAAAGGAAGAGCATTTCTAAGCAGCCAGGCAGGATGAATGTGACATTCTACCGCACAGAGAAAGTCCTAACATCTAAGAAACACGTCTGCGGCTGTCAGCCGTCATTTGAATTGGGATAAAATAAAAGTTGTGCTTCTGTGTCATGTGTCATACGCCTCTGTCATCGGGACAAGAGCACCCCTAGAGAGGACCAATTTCCCACCCCTGAATATATTCAGGATATCTATTCAAGGGACCTAGTTCTCCAGGACTGGAGCCTCTCTTTCAGCCAAACTCCTCCCAGGATTTAGCACTCACCTTTTCACTTTTTTTCTCCTCTTCATTTGCCTTCTTCCCTCCCCTCACTTCTTTGGTCACAAAAGAACATTAAGCAATTCCAGATTTGAAAGCTCAGGACATTCTTAACAGCCAGGATATAAGAGACGATGGGATCTTAGAAGTTATCTAGCTCCACCCCTCCCCTTATTTAGAAATCCTCAAAGGTGTGGCTTCTGACACTATGGCACAAAGCAATTTATTCTCCTTGGATTGCAGAAATATTGCAGAATCAATTTTCGTATTGACTTTCTTTTACTAAACTTGCCTCTTTGGAACTTACTCACATTGACTCTTATTTTACCTTCTGGGATTACCACGGTTGCAGGTGTTCTGTCTCTCCAGCCGCCCTTCAGACGTTTGGATCAATGGGCTCTGGAGGTGAGGTGATGGTGCCGGAGCCAACCATTAAGTGTATGTCCTCTCACCTCTGCACTCAGTCATCTCAGGTTGGTAACTTGAAATGATCCTTAGTGGGGGTATTTACTTAGTGGGAATATCTATACCATGGGAATTAGTAAATGCCATACATCTGGGTTTTTCCCTGTTTACCAGAAATACCATTGACCATATCTCTACTTAGTTGGCAGATCAAACAAGAGAATACAAGTAAGTGTCCTCTGTGAACTATAGAGTCTATAGAAATAATAGATATTAGTTTTATTGACAGACAGCTATAAAATAGTCCCCAGGGAATCACACTCCTGAATTTATGCTTTTGTATGGTCCTTTCCCACAGTCCATCTGGGCCGGACTATGGCTTGCTTAGCTCAGTAGCATGTGCCCAAAATTCTGTTCCCGGGCAATAAGAGTCCTCCATGTCTGCTCTCCCTGTCCGCTGTCTGAAGCCTTGGCTGGCTGCCTTAAGGACGAGAGCCATGTGGAGAAGGAAGAAAGAGCATAAGGAGAGAGGTGGGCCCAGTTCACGGCCATCCAATGATCACAGCTGAGGCAAGAGACATGCAGCTGACGCCATGAGGGCTCCTCCAGCCCGATCCCCCCTGCCAGCTGGCGGCTGTTGTACCAGCAAGCCCCGCCCACACCAATGCACCACCTGGGACCGAGAAAGTCTCTCCAGCCCAGATTGCAGAGTCATGAGCAAATGGATGATTATTGTTGGTTTTGACACTACGTTTTAGGTGTGGTTTACACATGGTGATAGATGACCTAATCCATTCATTATCATATCAGGTTCCTCCGTGTCTTCTCTTGTCCAAGTTAAACTTTCCCAGATCCCTGGATGGCATCCTGGTCTTCTTTTGGCTGGATTCCATCTGCCAACCCCGGGATGGACACAGTGCTTGCTGCCACTGCTCTGCCGGTGGAGGCTGAGGGAGTCTGCGCTCTGTATTCTGGGTCCTAGATAATCTTTGCAGACAGAGGGTGAGCCAGAGCTTTTGGCATTTGGGACTTGGTCTGAGATCATTCTAAGCCTTTGCAGTCAACTCAAACCCACAGGCTATGAAACAAAGTTCTGCCCATCCTGACATCTTCTTGAAAGATCTAAGTGCAAGGGTTTATAGTCATCACCAATAAACTTACGTTTTCACTTTCAGCTTATTATTTCAGCCTTTCAAAATCTGAACTCCAATTTGATTTTAAATTCTGCAACAATAGCACTTTCTTCCCTGCGTAATTCATACCCACACCTAAACATACATATTCGGACTTGTGCACCTTCAAATCCACAGAAATACACATGTGCATGACAAAAGACAGAAACTCGTTTTATTAATAGTTTTCATAGTAATGATGGGGTCTTCCTAATAGTCCTGGCCCTTAACAATCAGCCTTCTCCCCTTCTTCTAGCCTCCTCTCCTTGTCACTCCATGTTTTGGTAACAGAAACCACAGTTCTGACTTATCCAAGGAGAGTAAATTTTTCTCAGGCAAGAGGGAGCTCAGAAGTAGGGAGTCTAGGACCGGAAGAAAGGTCCCGTGATGCCATCAAAGGCAGGCTCCTTCTGTGCTTCCGTTTTGCTGTCCCTTATGACAGCCTGGCTGCTCATCTCCTAACTTCTGAATGGGATCCAGGCAGGAGTGAGACAGGAGGGAGAAGGGAGAAAGGCAAAAGGCAAGTGGCACAGAGACTGTGCCCTTCCACCAAGGAAACCCAGCTCTCTTAGAAGCCCCACCCAGGAAACTTCTAGTTACATTCATTGGCCCAGACCAGGTCACATGGTCACTCCAGCAACTAGAGAATCTAGGAAGGTATATATTTGTAACGAGGCATGTTGCCACCCTGTAAAAAGAATCGAGGTTCTGTAAATAAGAAAGAAATGCAGAATGAATAATGAGTAGGGAACTAATAGGGCTTGCCACATTCTCCCACTCATACTACAAGTTGTCATCTTTGTAGGCCCAGACACATGCCAAGTTTATTGAAAAGGGTCACAAAAAATGAGGAGCTGTGGTAGATGACAAGAATGAGCCAAAAATGCTTCCCATTCTTGTAGAAACAACTCTTTTCATTGTGACTCTTACATTCCTCCCATCAAGAGTCTATTTTTCCACCTCTTGAATTTGAATCTGAGCTGGTCTCTTGACTTGCTTTGAGCAATAGAATGTGGTAAAAGTAAGGTTATGCATCTTCTAGTACACATCTCAAAAGGCCTTACATGGCCTCCCTGGTAGTGCGGGACTTGAAGTCTCAGCACTATGAAGCTGTCACCAGCCACGGTGGCCTGATTTCGATCCCCGGCCAGGGAGTTTCCCACATGGCGCAGCAGACCTCTCCTGTCTCGACTGCTGCTCCCTTCAGCAGTATATTTCAGTAGAGTTACCTGTTCTGCTCCCCACTCTGTCTCTGGTGAATCCTCTCACCCCCCCGTACCTCAGGCCTATACCCCAGTTCTTGTATGCATAAATAAATAAAAATAATTTTTTTTTAAAAAAAGGGCTTACAGCTCCCATTCCTATCTTCTTTAGAACTCAGTGCTGCCTATGAAGAATAGTCTCAGAGAGTTCTTCTTGGATGAGAGGCCATATCGAGGAAGAAGTCACCCAACAGCCAGCACTCTTGACCAGATGTATGAGTGAGGCCATCTTAGGACGTCCAGCCTCATTCAAGTCCCTGGACAATGGCAGCTGCCTAAGTAACCCCAGGAGAACTCCCTGGCTTAGCTCCGCCCAAATGGCTGACTCACAGAATCAACCAAATTAAATGACTGATGCTTTAAGACACTAAATAAACTTTGGGGGTGGATAATGAAATGGATAAGTCATGTGGGGAATTCAAACAGAGTGGATATTTGTGGTGGTATTCGATGCCTAGGTTGACTCAGATCTGGTTTACAAACTTTGTTCCTAGGAGTCCTGCCTGGAAGGAAACAAGGGGCCAAACTAACTGCCCCCCCAGTCCCTTGCCTTCGCTTCTTCGGGGCTGGCTTGCTTTTGTCTAGCTTGCAAATTTGGATTCTGAATAAGATTTTGTTGTTGTTTTTTTAAAAAGGTTAAATGACTACTCAACTGGATCATCTCTAAGTTTCCTGTAGCTCTAAAATTCAATGACCAGTCACAGAGTTTTACCTATTTTGAAGTTGCATCCCCACCCCACCCCCTTTCTGTTCTTTTTTTCCCCCTCTCAGACTATCTCATTTATTGTCATCCCATTCCTCCTGAGAGCATCTGGCATTCCTTCTGTCACCTGCACCAAGCCCCCCAGACTTACGAGACCCTTACCCCCCACAGACCCAGCACACAACCCTCAGTCTGCCTTTGCCTTTGCCAGTCTCCTTAAAAGGTGTGGGTCTTACTTTTAACCAAGGCTACACTAGGAGACGGGACAGCGTTTATGTAACTCTCAGAGGGATCCACCAGACATGGTCAAAAGTGAGAACAGAGTCTTGAATGACACTTGTCATGAGAGCCAGGGTGAAAATTAGGTATCCAATGGCCAACATTTTCTAGAGCCTGCTATGTGCCATGAGTCATGTTAAATGGTTGCTTATCTCACCAGAAACTAACACCCCTGGAAGACTGGCCTTATTTCTTACCACTCCACCAAAATGACGGATGAAGAAACTGCAATTCAGAAAGGAGTTATGAGACTTAGAGCACACTCAAAAGAGTTTTCTTTTAAGTCTTCTTTGTGTTATTGACATTGAATTATTTCTGTTTATTTTTTATTGTTTAGTTGATTAATGCTACACTTAAAAAGGGGGGGAGCTCCCTGGTGGCGCAGCGGTTAAGCGCTGCACTGCAGGGCTGTCAGCAGTCGTGACACAAGTTCAACACCCGGCCGGGAAGATTCCCACATGGTGCGGCAGACCTCTCCTGCCTCGTCCGCTGCTCCCCTCAGCAGTGTATTTCCATCAATCTGCCTGTTATGCTTCCCCCTCTGTCTCTGTCTTTGGTGAACCCTCTTGCCTCCCTATGCCTCTGGCCTGTACCCCAGCTTGTATGTATAAATAAATCTTTAAAAAAAAAAAAGAGAGAGACCCTAAGCCAGAATATCCTTCCAGAGGTGAGTTCAGATCTCAGACATCAGAGGAAGGCACTGAGCTACTGCTCCTGGGAGAGGTGAGGTCTCAACAACTCAGTCTCTGGACTCAGCAACCCCCTTGCCCTCTCAGCCACCAGAACAAGGCCTGGGAGAACATTAGGAAGGCTCTGCTGCACCCCAGATCCTACAGATCTCAGACATCTTTAGAGCGTGAGAAGACAGCCATGGCTGACCTAACAAGCTCCTGAGCTGGTCATGTGCTGTTGCCGTCTGCTTGTATTTTTTCTGGGGAATTGTTCCTCCCCCAGTAAGTGTGAGACAGGTGGGGTTGTCCGTCCTGTGTGTTGCCCATGCAGAGCATGCTCTGTGGAAGTTCAGGTTTTGCCCCCTAGAGTCATGCAGTGCAAATCTATATAACCCTAGCCCTGGGGTACACACATGCAGTCTGGAGCCTTACTGCCTGGGTTCAAATCCCAATTCTACCATTTAATAGCTGTGTGGCCTTGGAAAAGCCACTTAACTTCTCTGAACCTCAGTTTCTTCATTTGCAATGGAGGTAGTAACAGAACCTAACTCATACACTTTTATAAAAATAGGGATTAAATAAGTTAGTATTTGTGACCTGCTTAGAACAGTGACTGTTTTTTTTTTAAATAATATTTTATTTATTCTTGTTATTCATATCTTTTACGTTATTGTGTGGTCCCCATATGTTAACCACCACCTGTTCACCCATGGAACCATCACCATAGTCCCCACGTGCTCCCCTCTTCCCCCCCTCTTGAGCCCTTCCCCTTCACTGGTTTTAAAAAGAAAACATCCTGTGGTGCTAAGGCATGTGACATAAGTAGGGCCAGCATCCTTTCCTGGGATTGAATTTCAGAAGTGGAGAAAGGAAGTTCTTTTTTCTCCTGGGATTTCTAAATTCGGGCTTCTGGTGACCATGATCCTCAACACATGCAAAGGAGTTTCTGCTGAAAGAGAATAAGGCCAAAGATACTCTAGATAAGCAGAATGGAGAGCTGGAGAGTCCTGGCAGGACTGAATGGCCATTTTCTGTGATTCCAGCAGTTTTCCCTCAACTTCCATAGCTGCTTCGCTGTCCTGCCCAGCTGACAAGCCAGTCAGCCTCTCTTTTTATTTTTGCTTAAATTAGGTGGCTTTATTTTCTGTCCCTTGCAATAAAACCACATTGGTTTTAATTACATGCCTTGTGGCATATGGGTGCCTTAGATCAGGATCTGCAGATTCAAATGTCAATAGGAGTAAGTCAGTTCAGTCTGGAAAAACAACTCTTGACGGCAAAGGGCATATAGAGAAATATTTCTCTACTCCAAGAAAAATGTAGGGCAAAGTGCAAGGTCCATAGCACCTGGCACCACGTGACTGATGGGAGTGACGGGGAGTGCCAAGTATGTGCTCTGTCTAAAGGGCACAGTCCATTTGCTGTGATATCTTCTCACTTTTTTTCTCCAAAAGAAACCATTAATCTGTGACTTTCCCAATCTATAAACATTGGATCAATATATTTTTTTACAATAAAGAGCAACACACCCGCAGACAAATGTCTCCCCAAGGTAGCCAGTTATGGTTGCAGTCAGTCTGGTACCAGATGACTCTGTGGGGGACTAACCCAGTAGTCTGAACAGAGCCAGAGTCCTGGACGCCCAGTCAGGGCTCAACCTCTGCCAGGTTTCTGCTCCACGCCCATGTCAAAGCTGGCGTCTGTGTAAGAAGATGTCTAGCTTGTTGGTTCATCCCTCCTCACCAAAGTCCTCAATGTCTCTCCTTGGCTTATTACTCCCAGGTTGTATTTTAATCTGAGGGGGGTAATAAGGGGGGTGCTGACAGAAGGCCTGCAGCCAGAAGTTAACCCACAGTTGTCACATGCTCCCGCCCAGAGTGATTTCACCAAGACTGTCTTCCAGTCACTTACCAAGCTAAAGAGTTTCTGAGTTTCTAAAGGAGATTTTCAAATGCTGGAGGCAGGAGAGAGCACTTAAGATGCATCTGGAGCCCTCTAAGTTTTTCTCCTCAGTTTGAATCAGCAAGGATGTTAGCATCCAGACACCAGGCTGCCCCTTGCTCTCACACTGATCTGTCTCAATCCAAACATAGAGCCTGGCATCAGTGAGTGCCCAGAGGATGCGGCTGTTCTGACTGGGACTAAGACACACAGGAAGTGAATCCAAATCCATGCATCCACCTGTTCATTCGGTGCGTGCTTATGTGCGCTGGACACTGTGCTACCAGAGTGGTTTGGGGGCCCCAGTGGGTAGGCCTTTGGCGGCACACCTGGAGTTATGTCCCTCAGTCTGGTACTGGGTGTGTGGCCCTGCTTAATTGGAGCAGGAATCCTGAGCTCTGGGCAAACTAGAAAATTGAAGACGGCCTCCCAATACACAGTCTCACACAGGGAGCAGACAGGGAGCAGGCAGAGTGGGGGCATTACACCCACCTCCTGCCATGATTCTAGGGGTTTCAGAGTCCGGGGGATGAGCCAGCCAACAATCTAGACTCAAGTTCTGGTCATCAGTAATGACCCGATGTTTGCCTGCTCTGTGTCCTGGTCATCCCTTCCCAAGGTCTCAGCCTGCTTTCTCCTTGAACTTCACCGTCTCACACTCTAAGCACAGCTTTCTGCTCTGACAGCTTTGAGACCTTTTGAGGTCTCTGCCTTTTGAGACCATGCCAGCCCCCACTGCTGGTATTTTGTTTCTGCCCTATAACTCTTCCCCACCCCCTAACTCCACCCACTATGGGTGTAAAGACAGTTGAATCATTGGAACTGAGTGATTTGCTCCCCATATCTTACCCTATACCTACAGGGAAATCTCACACACAGATTGCTGGTTTCCAGCTTCAGCTGAGTGCCCTGATCCTTTAAAATGGCTAATGACACTCAGAAGGGGCACCTAAGGTGAGGACTAGGAGGATGAGAGGTGAGGTGGTGGGAGCAGAGGATCTCAGCCAGACACAGGAAGGGGGGGGAGGGTGCGTGATCAGCAAAGGCACGGAAGAGCTAAGGAGAACGAGAACCAAAGAAAGACTTGGGATTTACCATCAGGTCACAGATGACCATTTAGTAGCTGTTTCTGCAAAGGGTGTTTCTGCAAAGGGTGGAAGCAGAAGCTGACTGCAGCAGCTGGAGAAGTGACTGAGAGGTGAGGAAGTAGATTATGATGAGAGATTACTTTAAAAGAGTTTGACTGGGAAGAGAAGAGTTTAACACCTGAAAGCAAGAGAGGCACAGTGTTAGAAAGGTAGTCTTGTCTCTCCGCTTGGCATTTGGCAATTGTATGAGCTTGGGAATGTCACTGAACTCCCAAACCTCAGTTTCCTCAGGATATCACTTACTTTGTTGCGTTGCTGCGAGGATTATCAAGTTAAGGCCAATAAATCATTATGCATTTGGCACATAGTAAGCACCCACATCATCTTCTTCCTCATATTTGTCAGCTCATGGAAGAAACCAAGATATAAAAAAAAATTAAAGATGCTGGTGGGGTCATAAATTGGTGAAGCACAACCTTGTGGAAAGGTTGAGAGCAATGACTGAACAGAGGAATGATTCTTCTGAAACAGAAGAAATGAAGGATAAAGAAAATGCAGATCAAATTTTGAGGTGCAGGGGCTAGACACTATGGAAGGCCATACCAAAAGGACTCTACAACAATCTAAGGCTGATTCAGCCCTTCTTATCAGTCTCAGATTGTAGCTTTCTGGAAAGGAAGCCAGAATTATGTCCATACATTGTTTTCACAGACTAATAACCAGCTGTTTCTCCTGTAGTGTAGTTTCTACAGGAATACCATCCTCTAAGGGATTCTTCTAGTATGTTAAAGTGTTTCTTAAAATGTAAATCCAGAACTAAGCCTCAACATTTCAGATATGGGCTGGCCTGTGACAAGCCCACAGGGCTCCCAGCTTCCTCTGTAGACATGTGACTCTGCCAAACAACAAAGTTTTGGGGTTTCTAGCTACTGATCAGCTTTTGGTTCATACCAACCTTACAATCAACCAAAATCTCTAAGTCAGGTTTAAATACAACATCATAGAGATAGGATTCTTTCCTTTTCATCATTTTTTTCCTTTTAATCACTAAGTATAAAACTCGATTCATTTAAAATTTTATATTCAATCTAACCCATCATTCTAGTCTTTAGATCTGCTGGCCCCAAAGGAGGAAGTTACATTTCAGACCTGTCAGGTGACTCAGGCCCATTGACACAAAGAGTCTTGTTAATTATAGCCAGGCTCCAATTTCCCTGGGGACACCCTAGACTATGCAAAGGTGCTTCTGGTCATCCTGAATGCTGTGAGGATATGCAGGGAGATGGGTGCTTTCCTGGGCCAAAGATGTTAAAGACTTCTTTTTGAGATCTATTTTCCCTGAACATTTGAGCTTTCAGGAAAAGTTCCAAATAACATCTACTTTCAATGCTAAAATCATTCTTCTTTACAGAAAGATTGATCCAAATACAGACCCTTCCTGATAGCAAATGGAGGCAAGATTTCCAGGTGGTATCTACTGATAATAAACGTTGAATGCATATACAATGTGGACCATTTTGAAACCCCCTGTGATCTAGTTTACTAGGCACAGCAAATTTGCTATGACATGGGAAGCAGTGGTCCTGGAGTAAGGCTAGTGGCTGCCCCAAGACCTGGGAAACCCGGGTACCCAGAATCAAAGAGCAGTCCTCAGCTGACTGGCAGCAGAGATCAGGTTTTGGAAGTCTTTGGTCTTTTCCCAGGTCTTCTGGCATCTTGTTTTACTCTTCCATGAGAATTTACCCTGTCCTCTCTTTTCCCCCATGACTTCTCCTGGGTTGAGTTCATGTGAAAATCAATCAAACCAAGACAGTCATTTTAAATTCAGGCATTTCACTTCCCAGGAAAGATTTAATATAAAACTAGTTCTCAGGCAGCTCCACACAGTTCATGGACATCGTTACCAAGCCATGGACTCACTGCCTGATGTGCATAGAAAATGATGAGTGTAACATCAGCTTTTGAGAAAAGGGCTGTATTGCAAATGGACTGGCAAGGAAGCAAGAGAAAACCTCAACTCTTGTCTCCCTGATTAAGAAAAGGAATGAGGCTTTGGGAACTGGGGTTGAAAACAAAGGTATTAGATTTTATTAACTAAGAGCAAAGAAATGTGAACTTAACTGAAGTTCATTGGTTAATAACAGGGCAGTTCAGTCTTGGGGAAGCATGAAGAGGCTCTTCTGATAAATCGAGTTTGGAATTTCTGTCGGTTCCCTGCCTCTGCTTAGTACACCCTTTCCCTGTTCTCTGCATTTGCAGTCTCTGACTCCAGCAGACCTGGAACTCAGCTGAAGGGTAGTTCCCAGTACAGCTCAGGTTGGATCATTTGTGGATAAAGGCCAGGCACTGGTATGTCTGTGGAAGCAAACCTCAAAGGGAAAGTAAAACACAGTTTTCCCTTTTGTGCTCTATCGACCAATGTAACCATTCAACCTTCCTTTCAATATCATTGTTTCCATCATGACAGAGTACAGGGAAGGAGCTCAGAAGAAACAAACATGACTGCTCTCACCTTAGAGAGAGGTAAACTGAGGCAGGGGCTTAGCTAGGGAATGAAGAAGACAAGAGCAGATAGAAGGCATCATTGCTACTAATTCCAAGGACAGTGTTCTATCTGCGACTCTCCAAGTCCTGGCCCAGAGGAACGAAATCAAATCCTAACATGTCTTCCAGGAGTCAGACCAGGGTATTTAGTAAGCAGCCTTTTCAAAGAGCTTACAATTATAAATGCAGGAAGCAGGACTCCTGGCATCTCTTCTTCATAAATTTTTTTCTGTTTTGGTAATTGACATAAAATAAGCCCCTTTTGAAATGAATCTTATTTTCCCTACTAGATTGTAAAACCCCTGAGGGTGAGCAAGGATAGTGAGCAATGATAGTGTCTTTTTTCCATCTCTGTGACCTTTCACAGTGCTTACAACAGTCTCTCATAAATAGTCAATATGTACAAAACATTTAATAAAATAATAAATAATAATTTTATTAAATAAAAGATTTAAATAAATTAATTAAATAAAATATCAAATAAAATTTTATTACTTAATAAAATAACCATAATAATAATAATGAGGACTTTTCTGACCCATATGCCAGTATTGGCAGAGTTCCCACCAAGTGCCAACCTGCATTTTAAGCACTTTTCAAATGCTAACCAGGGAGCAGCGAGGCAGGGTTCCTTCCCTAAAGTGAGTTTTTCACATAGCTGTGAATGACCTGCCAAGGTGGCAGTCCTTACCTGAGCTGCAGAAAGAGCCCTGGGACCAAACTAGCTGTTGGAATTCCACAGCCACATAGTGAGCTCTGAATATCAAACAGCAGCGAAACACAGCAAGAAATATTTCCCACTTTTTTCCCACTGAGAAAGCTGCTATTGTCTAATCTCAGCTGAGGTGGGGTCAAGTAGGGCACGGCTCCTTTGCCTCCTCTCAGGCTCACTGGAAGTTTCTGGAGGTGTTTTGGTATCATTGTCAGCCCCGGTTGTCCCTGAGGAATTGAGAGGGGATTTCAGGCCTATTCCCTAAGGGCAGTGACATCCTGAAAGGTGAAGACAGAGAATGCTGAGGAAGATTTCCCCAGGTGGCCCTCAGCCACTCTCCTAGTTTCCTAACAGAAGGGTGTCCTGGCTGAATGAATCAGGCATTGCCCAGTGGCCCTCATTGGTATAACCAGCAGTGGAACTAATCTTGTGAGGATTTATGCCATTGCACATCATGGGGGAATCTATGACAGAAATCCTTAGTGTCCCTCTTTTTTTTCTTTCTTAGTAATGGACTCCCCATTGTTTAGTTGGCACACAAAGTAGGGACTGCCTTTTCCAGCCAGCCACCTTGCTGGTGCAGCTCTGTGTCTGTCCATTGAGGTAAGAGAAAGCGGCAGTTGGGGCTGGGAGGGGAGGAGGGTGTAGTGGAATACACACACTAAATGCTGAGGATGTGAGAAGGCAAGATGAAGAGATACTGCATACTTGACAATTTCATGAAGCCCAAATGCAGACTTCACTTACACGAGAAGGAAACAGATTTCTATCTTGCTTAAACCATTTCAGGTGGAGGGTGGGGTCCTACAAGCTGGATTTAACGTTCACTGGCTTCCACACAAGGGCATGAGGCTGCCTGTCCATTGATGGTTGGGAGACTTCTGAAAGTGGAGTACTTAGTCCAAGAACCGTTTTGCAAGCCGTGGGTGGAGACTCACATCACCATTCCTCAGGCGCTGGCGTCAGCTTGAGTGAGCGTGGCGGTGGCCATTCTAAACAGGCGCCAGGGAATCTCACAAGGAAGGGACCTTTGGGGAGAAAACCTCACTGTAATCTAAAAATTCCACAGGTCCAGAGTAAGCCTCTCAGAGTCTCTTTTTCAAGGAGGTGCTTTGAAAAGTGCAGTAGGAATGGATCAAAAGGTTATAAGGTAGGGAGTGGAATGGTTTTAACAAAGCAGCAAGAAAGTATAAGGCAGCATTTCAGATTCAAGTCTCTCCACCTAAGTGTCTCATTCTCTCTGCTTCTTTTTTTCTCTCCTTTACCAAGAGAAACACTTTGTCTTTGATTACAAGAAATTTATATTTTAGCCAGCAAGCCATCAGAACTTTTAAATTGAAAGTGATATAAATTCCAATTCAAGTGGTCTTCAGTAAAATAATAATAAGTAATAACAATAATAATCAATTGAAATTAGCAGCTCATATGACTGGGAAGTCCAGGTGCTGGGCTGGACTCTTCTCTGATTGCCTTGGGCCTGCGCCTATCTCTAAAAGTACTGCTGGTGGCCAGGCAGATTGTCTGTGCTGACTGACCAGGCCGGTACTGTGTCAGCCCGGAACCTGGTGGCTCAGCCTCACCAGAACCAAGTGCATAGTGGGCAGAGGAAGGCCTGTGCTCCAGGCAAAATCAGGACAGTGCTGAGCAGCCTGGACTAAGTGTTAAACTGTTCCCTCCAGGAGCACCGGGATTTCTTAAGTCCTGCCAAGAGGCAAACCTAGCTTACTAATTTCGGTGTTCTTCATTAGAGAAATACACAAGGGAGAGACACTGGAAGGGAAACTAGAGGAGAGTAGAGCGGATGTCTCTAAGGGTAGCAATTCTTTTTTTTCCCCAAGCTGAAAGCTAGAAGTGCCTGGGGTGGGCACGGGAGGTGCCAAGGGTGAGGCCACTTGCTGTACAGTGGTGTTAGGGACGGAAAAGGGCTCTCACACCCTCCCCCAGAGGGGCACAGCTGCATCCCGCAGTCTGACAGTCCAGCTGTGGCTGCTGCTTTGCTTCAAGGACCAGATAAGGTCTGGGCGGTCTGGGAGGCCTGGGAAGAATCTTTTAACTAGTTTCCCCCACTTGAAAAGCGGAGGGAGGGGTAATTTCAATTAGTCCCAGAATTGGGAAGAGTGATGGAATGCTTAATTAAAAGGGACCCCACCCCACCCCGAAAGGAAAAAACCTTAAAAAAAAACCCTACTGCGTTGGTGCTCAGCGCACTCTCCCCTTTCCGTGCCTCTCGCTGTGTACTGTCTCGTCACCTTCTAATAACATTTGTTTCTGGCTACATTCTGGTGCTCCATGAAGTTCTTTTCTTGAGAGACACCAAGTCGCTTTGGGTGTCATGGACTTCAACAGTGAGGCAGGGGCCTTAGAAATATGTACAAGCATGTTCTTCTGAATCATAATATGTTTGAAATCATGGTCAAATCCCCCTGGACATGAAAGCAGGATATAAAGAGCAGTCAGGGAGCCATGGTCCAGCCTAACTAGATGGGCAGGTGGATCTCACTGCACTCAACCAGGCAGGGAACAGAGCTGATGGTGCCACCCCACTCCCCCACCTTATGCACCCCTAACCCTGCCTAGTGACTAGACTCTCAGGGAAATGCCTAGATACCCAACCTCAAGCAGAGCCTGCAGCCACGAGTGCCCCTTGTGTGTCTGAAATTTGGACCAAATTTATAGGTGTGAGGATCAGAAAGGCAATCTCTGCCCCCTCCACAAAGGCAATCCTCCCATAGTTAGCAGCATAGTTGGCCGTGGCACACACCCCTTAGGAAGCAGGAGTTCTTGCCAGCACTACAGAAGGAAGCTGAGACTTAGTCCTGCAGTTTAGGGGACTTGTACAAGGTCACAAAGATTCACCATCACTGTGATGAGCCTGTCCCCTCAAATAAAAATGACCAAACCTGCCATTACGTTGCCAGTACTGCTAGTAATAGAATAGAAAATAACAGACTCTTGTATTATTATTTAAGTTATTAGAAAAGGTGAGAAGGGGCATCCCAGGTGGTGCAAAGGATTAAGCGCAGCACTATGAAGCTATCCAGAGCCACTGCAGCACGAGTTCGATCCCCGGCCAGGGAGCTTCCCACATGGTGCAGGGGACCTCTCCTGTCTCTTCTGCTGCTCCCCTCAGCAGTGTATCTCAGTAGATCTGCCTGTTCTGCTCCCCACTATGTCTCTGGTGAATCCTCTCACCACCTCACACCTCTGGCCTATACCCCAGCTTGTATGCATAAATAAATAAAGGTGAGAGGGTGAGTCAGTGTCTTTTGATTGGAAGAGCAGAGACCCATTAGTCCTGGTAGGACAATGGGACAGGGCCAAGACAGCTGTGTCTCTGCACAGCTCTGGAGTCGAGAGACTCCACTCACATGCACGCTCATCCAGGCCCCCGAGAAGAGTAAAAGCTGAGCCCAGCCTGAGAAACCATCCCTGGAAAGCACACCTCCTTTCGCTTCTCTCTGCCATCTTGGGGGTTTCAACACCGGCAGTTAGACACTAGGTTGGGAATTTAATTTTCTCTCTAGTTTGGGACTAAAGTGAGGATTGGGACTTTGACTTTACAGCACAGCCTTTTCTCCTCACATTCCCTAAAGTCAGTTAAAATCACAGTTATCTCTCAGAAAAATCAGGACTGTGGACCTTGTAGGATCCAACCTGGAAGAGAAATGTGAGTTCCGAAATGTTCTCATGAAATACATCAAAAGTAATTATTTTTAAAAATTAAGGTCAGAAGTCTCTCAACATTCAAACTTTACAGCCTAATAGTATTTGAGCCACAGGATTAAACAATGCAGAGTAGCAAATATTAAAGATGTTGGAACATAAAAGCATCAGAAGTAGCACCAGAAATTTGCTGAGGTCGCTGTTTAATTAATCCAAGTTGAACATATGGCTCTGGTTACATGTGGTTCCAGGCCAGAGGCCTGAAAGCCAGCATTTGTGGAGAGCCAGGAAGAAAAGCTGTCAATGCCTTGGACCGAGGGGGGGCCCTGCCCGTCCCCACCTCGACACCCCAGTTCCAGTGTCCCTCTCTCGGGCTGTACACAGTAATCCACCCTCTTGCTTCATTCCTGCACTAACCCCATTCTCAAATCCGTGTAGCTGCGAGATGGTGTATCCTTTCAAAGTGTGAATGTTGTCTTGTTCGTTTTAGGCTCTGTGGTATGCTATGGAATGAACAAGTGAAGGCCCAAATACACAAATGGAGGGAGACAAAGTAGGGTGGCTCTCACCAAAGGAAGTTGCTCTTTCCAGAAAATCTTTTTTTTTTCCTTTTATACAAGCTTGGGGTACAGGCCAGAGGTGTGGGGTGGCAAGAGGCTTCACCAGAGACAGAGTGTGGAGCAGAACAGGCAGATCAGAAATACACTGCTGAGGGGAGCAGCGGGCGAGGCAGGAGAGGTCTGCTGCGCCTTGTGGGAATCTCCCCGGCCGGGCATCGAACTCACATCACCGCTGCCGACAGCTCCACTAACCGCTGCGCCACCAGGGAGGCCCTCCAGAAAATCTTTGATGACCTTATGGAGAGTTGGCTGAACAGAAAGTAATACTCTTGTATTATTATTTAAGTTATTAGAAGAGGTGAGAGGGACAGTCAATGTCTTTTGATTGGAACCCATTAGTTTCCCGCAAACATAATGGGATTTAATTTAAGGCCACACACAGAGAGTAAAGGCTGCAGACAAAATGACAGGTCTAATGGCAGCCCAGGACAAGTAATACGGCTCAGCCTGTTGGAAGGAATAAGAGCTTCACAGAGTGCTGGACGCAGCTTAAGAACCAAGACATCTTTCAAGATCAAGCACAGTTCTAAAAACTAGACACTCCATCTCCAGGCCAGCTCAGCAGCAGCGCCCATCCGTCCTTGCCATCATGCTCTGCCCCTGGAGCAAGTCAGCTTCTGGTTCTGCCTTGCTGTCCCTGCTGCTAATTCAAGGTTTACTGCCTGAGGACCTGAAACACCTGCTTTGTCTCTGTCTCTTTAGTGCCAAATGTTCCTCCTAAGTCCCCCCATCAAGTTTGCCAAGATAAAGGATCTGACTGATATAGTTGGGATGAGTCTACACTGGAAAACCAATGAGTAAGTGGGTCACCACTGAGGCCAGGCATATGGCTCAAGGTAGTGGGGTGAAGGGTGTGACCCTGTGTGGGCGGAAGCTCCACAGGGACTAAGGGCCCAAGCCCCAACCCTCAACCAGTCATAGCATGATTACAATGCAAGTGGAAGGTCAGATTACAAGGAGTTAAGTGCTGAGTTTGTACACGTTTTGCAGTTCTAGCATGTTTCTCACAATCATAGAGGTCTCTTTCACACTGTAAAGATGAGGAACACATACCTCCTTTTCCCCCTGGGTGTCATGTGTATGGTCCACTTAGAAAAGATAATCAGGAATTAGAGGGGCTCATACTCAGTGAAATAAGCCGGAAAGAAAGAGAAAAATATCAAATGGTTTCACTTATAACAGGACTATAAGGAAACCAAATAGGAGAGAGACACTCAGCGGGTGGGGGAGGGGCGCAGGTGGGGGGGAGGGAGGGTAAGGGCACAAAATGGAGTAGAAAAGGACACAAGGGACCACGGAGATGGATCACGGGTGAAATGGTGGTGGGCTACCCAAGGGGAATACAAAACGTAAAAGATATAAGTAACAATTTTAAAAAAAGAAAAGATAATCAATGTTGGGTATCAGTGCAAATTTCGAACTGGTAGTGGATTGGTGGGGACTATAGCAGAAGAGGAATACAAATCCCTGACGAAAGATGGTGAGTTTGTGCTATGATTTAATTAATTCATTAATGAGAGTAACTGGAGGGTGACAACGTTGAAAAGAGGGTATGAAAATAAAGATTTTGTGTGCTCAGGGAACAAAAAGGAATACTGAAGTAAGACTGCAAAGTGAGAGACAGAGTTGGCTTTACTATCCCATAGGGCAACCCAACTATAACCTTTGGGGTGATTATTTTCTACCATACAGAAATAATTTGCATCACTACTAAACACAGAAGTCATTTACATTTTAGCTATTTCTGCACAGTATCATCTGACTTTTACAGTTAAGAACATTTGTACTCTCATTAATAGTAAATAGTAAGTCAAAGTTACTTTCCCCTAGAGAGACAGATGACCCCTTGATGGGGTTATTAAACGTGGATTTAACATTTAAAGTAATATAGTTAATTTTTGCTCTCCCTCTGCCCGCCCCCCAGTTTTAATAATTCTTCTTAACAGAGGGAAAAATTAAAGCTTTGCCTCAATGGGTAGTAAAGAAGGAGAAACAACAGTGAAGGCGGGTGGCATGAAGCCCAAGGAGTGTGGGCATCAGGATTTACCTGGCTTGGCAGCTCACCAGCAATGTGATCTTCAATCTGATCTCATTACGGACCTCAGGGTTCTCTTTCCAAAAATGGATGGCATATGTGGCAAGACTTTGCTCTAAAGGTCAGTTTCAAAATAAGAAAATACACACACCCCCTTAACTTACACTAATCCTGAGAGACAAAGAGGAAGAGGAACTACACAGAAGCAACTTCTGTGCAAACGTTCCCAGGCTGGGGGAGGATCTTTTTGACCGCTCCAGAAGCAGCACCCACTCACGCATCCTAGTAAGAGTGTGTGAGATCAGAAGAGGGACTTGTCCTGCAAGGAACCAGTTTCCAGGCGTCGCTTCTTGAGTGGTGTGTAGGACAGGAGACTGATGGTGATCACGCTTCTCTGTCAAAACTCACATTGCTCACTCTCCCACCAGCGCTGGAGAGGCCCTGAGGTCAGGCAGCTGGGCCGCTCCACTCGCCTGCGGACCCGCGCTCCGCAGCCCCGCGGCCCAGCCCTGCTCTTGCGGGCGGCGCCGGAAACAGCCGGGTCTGCAGAGCTCCGCCGCCCCCCAGGGCGTGCAGCCTCGGTGGGCCCAGGGCCAGAATCTCCCCCGGGGTGACTGTGTGAATGAACCACCCTTGTTTTGTTAAACACATACTCTACAGTTTCAGGCAACACTTACTGTTGCCATGGGCGTTTTTTTGTTTAGACTGACTCTTTTGGCTTGAGCTGCAAATTGAGTGCAGAGTCCCTTCGCTGCTTTAGCCCACAAGGTTGGAGGGCCGCACCCACCCATGTCACATGCCTTCTCCAGTCACCTAATCTGGGCAAAGCGCCAGGTATTGGCTTCAGGTTTAGGCTTGAGCCCTTTTCCCTGCTAGGTGAGGTGAAAGGATTTTCAGGAAGGTGAGCAGCTTCCTCTTTATGCCCCAAGGACTGCTTGAACACACCCTTTTTTCTTCTCCAGAATAGCTGGTACTGTGGATCCCTGTTCTCTGTTTGCTTCTGGTCCATCTGGGACCAGACCCACAAAAGCCCAACAGTGAAAATGAATTCTGCAGTAAAGCCACATGGGCATCCCAACAAGAGCAAACAGGGAACTAGGGACCAGGGAAACTGCAAAGAGGTGTTTGGACCACAGAGAGGGTTTTAAAATGCTGAGCAAGGTCCAGCCCCTGCTTCACCTTGGGTTTGGTGAGCACATGGGCATCTAGGCAGGACACTTCTGGGCTTGGTGAGGACACATCTGGGCTGCATCACTAGCCCCCACACTCCACCCCATGCACTGAATGCCAGGGACACTCCCCCAAAATGCCACCACCCATGTCCAAATACTCTTTAGAAGTTAAGGTGCTTCCTTAGGTTGAAAACCACTGTTAGATCATTTCCTAAACTTTCTTTCAAAGGACACTAATGAGTTCCTTGAGATGTAAGCAGGTATAATATGAAAAGACTTCCACCGTGGGTATTATACTGGGTTTGAGAAATGGTGGGGTAAAAAAGGGAACTGAGTTTCTTTAAGACAAGACTTCTCAGAATCGTGTGTGTGTGTGTGTGTGTGTGTGTGTGTGTGTGTGTTTTGTATCATCAAGCATTACCAGTCTTTCTCTTTGGGATCTCAACTGGGTGGACCCACCTAACTGGGTGGGTCCTGACTACATTACACAGCCCCTGGGGATGTTTGTATCCTGCACAGAGGTGACTGCTCAGAGGCCTTTGTGTTTTTACTGAATTGAAAGACCTTCAGAATCCTAGCAAACCAAATATGTGACTCTAACAGGAAAGAGATCAGTGTCCGGAAACCACTGCAGAGATGACCTCACAAAGGAGCCAGTGTGGCGGGGCTCCTCAAGGGCTCCAGGAGACATGCCTGACTCGGAGAGGGAGCAGGCCGTGGCGCCTTCGGCTGCACACTTCCGGGAAACTAAAATATCTTCTAACTGGGTGGTTAGAAGAGAAGTATGTGGGGATGAAATTATTCAAATGCTGACAGATGGGATGAAGGTCCCTCTCCTGCTGGCCTGGCAGCCTCTGAGTGGAAAGACTTGCCCTGGACATGGGTCCTGCCAGCCCTGGTAAGATACTGGAAATATAAGCCCAGACAGATATACTGGCAGTGAGTTACAGCAAACCAACAGCCACGGGGCAGAGGGGGAGCTGCAGCCAGGACACTCGCTGAGCTGAGCAAGGTGCAGGACCATCCTGTTGTGCAAAATACAAAGAGTGGAGTGTTCAGGTCGAAGGATCAGGTTGCTCAAATTGGAAGTCTGAGCTGTGCATACTGAGCCTTAGACTTTACTCCAAGGTCATGGGGACAAAAATCTGCCTATTCCCGTGCAGGAGATGCCACCCAGTCCTCCCCCAGGGTGTGGCAGGAGGCCAGGACCAACAGGGCTCTGCCACACCCTGAGGAAAACTGGGTGAGCAGCCCAGCAACTGTCGGGAGCCAGCACCTCACCCATAGCCTCCCCAGCCTATAAATCTGGGTTCCGCTTTCCAGCTGTGCCCTGTGCTAGTGAAGCTTCTGTCCGAGTAGTTCTATGTTTCTGGCTTCTAAATTTTTCCAGTTTAGCTAGACTGGCAGTGTTCAAAGCCCTGTGTTCAAAAGCATGGCACCAAATAAAGGAAAAAGAAAAGCCAGGCGTGTCAGTGGGCAGAGTGAGTATCCCAGGACTTTTAAACCTGCCTGTTTGAAATGGGTTTTGTTTGTAATATTAAGACAAACTATACTCTTTGTACATAGGATTTTTAATAGAAAAGAATTTTAATACAATTAATGTGTAATAGAGAGAAAAGAGTATAGTTTAAAAAGTTTTTAATTAAACATCCAAAGGTATCCATCCCCTCATGAGTAAATGACCAGGCAAGTAGAGTTGGCTCAAAGTAGGGTCACTGAGGGCCAAAAGCTTATAACAAGTCTAAAACCCCTTTTGGTGAAAACCCATAGAAATGGGACAAAATTTTTTTTTAAAAATAGTCAAAATTCAAGTCAAAATAAAAGCTGCCATTGTCAGCCTTCCTCCAGGTCTCTCCCTACATCTGTCTCTGTCGCCTTCCATGTCCCCCAAGTCCCTGGTACAAGTCCAAGGTCAAAAAGTATGCGTGGCTTCTTTTTTACATGCCTTTCTGTTCTGTATGTCTCCTCTAGGGCTTTTTCCCCTTCTTTCTTGCCTTTCCAAGTCTTTCTCCCAGTCTTTTTTTGTTTGTTCTCAACACACAGCTCTACCCTTTTAGGATTTGCAAAAAACCCGAAAACCTCCCTTTTCTACAAAAATTACACTATTACAACAGGTGGTCTGCATTTTTCCGTGGCTGGTGTGTGCTGAGGGTCCTACTTCTGCCTGCTGAACAGTCCACAGTGGCCTTTTAAAAAATTTTAGGTTGGGCAACGTTTTTGCTCCCAGGTCACAGTCCAGCTGCGTTGAAACAAACCAGTGACTAACTCAACAGTGACGGGAGCAAGTCAGGAGGCCTGGGGGTCTGTTCTTTGCGGTCTGCAGTGACCAGGTGCACAGCAGAAATGCTTTTGTGAATTAAAAGTCCTCTGTGGTGAGTTGCTTCTCCAGTTGTCTGTGGTGTCATCTTGTTACAGGGCAGGGAGAGGGCACCCCCGAAACTCCAGACCTGCCCTGTTCTAAATGGGTTCTTTTGCAGAAAGAAACTTTAATACAATTAGAAAAGACAGAGGAGACAAAGACTACAGTAGCTAAGTCAAGCACCCAATTTTATCCAACTCCTCATGGGTAAAAGTCCACCCAAATGGGACTGGCCCAAAGCAAGGCTCAAAAGCCTGCCACAAGTCTAGAGCAGCTTTGGGCAGGGACTCACACACAAGGGTCAGTAACAGCCAGACAATTCTGGGAGGAACCAAAATACCTTTTGGCAGGGACCCATCCAAAAGGGTCAGGTCAAAAACAGTCAGAGCATTCTGAGAGGAACAGAACAAAATCAAAACCAAAATCAACACAGCCATCGTTAACTTCCCCACGGGTCTCTCACCCAGATCTGTCTCAATCAGTCCAGGCCAGTGCAGCTTCTTTACAAGTCTCTCTGCTCCGTGGGCCTCTTCCGGCTCTCCATCCTGCTTCCATCTCCTCCTGTCTTCTGTGTTCTGTTCTTTGTCTCCTCTGTGTGTGTGTTCTGTCTCTCTTCTCAAGCTTCTTATATCCTGCTCAGTCCCACCCTACCTTGGGTGGGACAGGGAACCTGAGACCCTGGGGACCACCCTGTTCCAATTAGACTTTTTTATTTTCTTACATGGTTGTTCATTTTTGTACATTATTTTATTTCTCCCCTCAGGTGTAGTTCCCATAAATCTCCCATCACCACATCACCCGTGAACCGTCATCATAGTCCCTTGTTCCCTTCATTCCCCTGTTTTGACCCATCTCTGATCCTCCCCACCCTGTACCTATGTGTCTCCCTTTAATCTTGGACCCATGGACTTCCACAAGAATGCCCCCAACTGCCCCTCGACAGGCATGCTTTCTTGGGTCAACACCATGATGGTGCCTCTAGCTGATCCTCCAGCGGCCCCAGCTTCCTCCCTTCTACCACCAAGCCCTCTGTTCTTCCTCTGCTCTCCCTGCCTCCCTCAGCAGCAGCAGCCCCCTTCCACTGCGGAGACATGAATGGAAGTTGGGCTGCAGTTGGGTGGTAGTGTGGGCCATATGATTTTTGCAAGCTATTCCAGAGTAGGTTTGTGGTTGTTATAATATTTTTAAAGATTTATTTGTTTATGCATACAAGAACTGGGGTATAGGCCAGAGGTGTGGGGGTGGGGGGTTTGAGAGGATTCACCATAGACAGAGTGGGGAGCAGAACAGGCAGATCTATTGAAGTACACTGCTGAGGGGAGCAGCAGCGAGACAGGAGAGGTCTGCTGTGCCATGTGGGAATCTCCCTGGCTGGGGATCAAACTTGTGCGGCAGTGGCTGCTGATAGCTTCATAGGCTGAGACTTAACCCCTTGCGCCAGTAGGGAGGCCAATTTTTAAAAAAAAAATTAATGTTTCCTCCAAGTCTTTGAAGAACTTTGATTCTAGGAAGATAAGGACCCTGGTGAGTCTGTGGCTCTCTACTGTACCCCCCAGGCCCACCCCAGGTATTAACACCCCAACATGAAAAGAGATAATAATTTAGATTTACACCTTTTAACAAGAATCTCTTTCCACCAAACTGTAAAACTCTAGAGGGCAGGAGCAATCTGATACTGAATTTCATGGTCTTGAGAAAATGCCTGGAAAATCTTAAACATTCTCAGGCGATTTGTGTTTGTTGGATGACAGTCCTTAAACAAAATGTAATGAACCCTCCTTTGTCCTCAAGATGTTATAAGTGCAAGTGTTTGGACCAAATGCATGTTGAGAAATTGCACACATAACTGTCTACATTTCACATCACCAAGAACTAATATTACTAAATCTCTTGTCTCGTCCACCATTTTATCAACTATGCTTAGTAGCTTAGCAAACCAAATGAACCTTCAGGAGACCCTCTTTCAGACCAAAGAAGGCATTTGAGACAAATCCAACAGTTCTAAGCCAAAATAGAAAGATGGTCATCCTGTGAAATGGCCCCAAGTGTCACACCTGCCATAGATGTCACAGTCACCTCTGACCTGGTGTCAGGGTCCCTGGAGTTGTGGCTGGACTTCCTGGCTGGCCAGGTGAGGGAGGAAGCTCTTGGGCGAGCTCTGTGAGGCAGAAGTAGTAGTGACAGCACCCGTATGCATCCACGGTGACTACAGGGTGGTGGCTTGGGACAGAAGAAGTCGCAGTAGGGACCACCCCCCCCCCCACACACACACACAGTAGCAGTTTCCTTGTCCCCGTAGCCCCTGTATATACACTCCAACCAAAAATTAATACTAATTGCCATAAATTTGAAGGCAGGTCCACTCTTATTTGTATGTCCATACTGACATTTTTTTGTTGTTGTTCTTGGAGAGAAACATAAGCTACAGACCTTACATTCCTTTCAGTGTTGAAATGAGGACAAGGAAGCTGCTACTGCTTTAAAAGCCAAGAAAAAAAATTTTAGTTAAACCATATATTACCAGATAAATTTAAGCAAGAACAGTGAGAGTTCCTGCCAGTTGCTGATGACTGGTTTTCCAGAAGGGAACGATGTGCTGGTGAGGCAACTATTAAATGTGATGACAACCACCAATTTAGGGCAGGGTCAGTGGTTTGTTTGCCTATTTATTTATTTTTAAAGATCGAAAGCCTCCGAGTTGAACACGGATCACTTACTTCAAATAATACCAAAGAGTAGCATTATGGTAAGAGAGCGAGAATCCAACCACTTCCTGACAAGTAATGAGTATTTCATTTTATTCTACTTTTCTAGAGTTTAGAAGTCACTTTGCAGTACACTCTCAGGAAATCTCTGGTGTCCCTTGAGTTTGCCAATCCCACAAGAGGACCACGGGCAGGATCCACTGGGATACACTCGGCAATGGGGTAATTGGGTCCCCGGTCCATCTGCTTTTAACAAGCCAGGGAGCTGGGCCCAGAGAGCTGCAGTCAGTCAGAATGAGCCGCCTGGCTGCCCTGTGGGAGGAGCCCACGGGAGCAGGTGCTGAGACTTAGTGACGTTACCGTGCCCCAAGGAGTAGGCTTGGTTTTGTCCAGAATGGACAGTGACATTTTCAGGGACTAGGCTGAAAATTGAATATTTTCTTGAGAAGTGGGGCATACTTGCACCCTGGTGGTTCTGGGGCCTGGGCCTGCTCATCCCCCTTTTATCTAGAATGAAAAGGTCTTTACCTACCCTGCATGTATCCAGAACAGCAGGGTCAAGGCTTGGGTCCTGGAGGTTTCTTTTGTTTTGTAAATAAATATGCAATGTCAGTGACTAGAGAATTTACTATACAAGGTAGGTTTAGGAAAAGTCCCTTTGCTATTCCTTGCTTCCATACAAAATGCAGCCCCAAAGATTTTCCCATATAGAAAGTTTGGAGCCACTACTTCTCCATTATGACACATGTCGTGAAGGGTTTCTGAGAGAGGGCCAAAGTACATAAATGATGTACCCTTAAAAAATAATTGATAGCTTGGGGTGTCCCTGTCATAAGGTTCTCTTCTGTTACTTGAGTCTAAATGTTTCCAGTTGTGAGAAAGGAGACGGTGTGATAGCTGGTATAGTATATGGGGTGACATCATTTGTGAGGAGGCCCAGGGAGTGGGAGATTTGTTATTGGAGGTTATTGGGAGGGAGGGAGGACTGAGGGAGAGGGAAGGCGAGGACTTACAATCCACAGTGCTTTAGAGAAAGGGGGTTTCTAAAGCATTAGAAACTCAGGACCCTCCTTCCCCTTTCAACAAAGGAAATTACCGAGTAGGAGGTAGATTTAGCTTTTTAGATATAAGAACCTTTGGGGGTTCACTTTTTGGGGAACTGAATATGAGTGCACTCTCTGATCTGCCTTTAAGACCAGACTTTCTACTTAAAATCTCACACTGAAGTTGAAGGTGTCTGCAGCTTGGTCTGAGGAATTTTCTAAATTAAATGTGTCATTATTTCAAAATTGGGAGCATTCATGTAAAGTTGAGATTTCTGAATTCTTTCAGCAATCAGAGTTTTGGTAAAGCGAGACACTCATTGGTGCCTGGCAGCAAGGACAAAAACCAGTGACAGCTAAACCATTGTTACAGGAGCATCTCCGTGAAAAGGGGAGGAGCATTTTAAACACCTCGGACTATAGTTCCCAGCATGCCATGCTGAATGGGGGCAGCTGGGAAGAAGGAGGTGGATATATATTGGAGGTGAAACAAAGGAGGGGAAGAGACTTGTGGAGAGACACTGGGCAGGGCAGTGGTTGAGAGACATGTGGGGAGGCTGCTCCTGGTCCTTGACAGAGACAATGGCAGCTGTTATCTTGGCGTTATGGTGGATTATATGATACATTTTGAATTTTAGGCCTCTTTCTGTTCCAGCTCTCTGGAACCTGCCTAACCCGTTTCTCAGGGTTCCTTGAGAGAAGGTGCTATAGATTGGTGGCAAGATTTCAGGCTTTGGTCTGAGCCTGTTTGATTGGATATTTGCCCATGAGAGGATTGGTGATTTTTAGAGTTTTATTGGGAATCTGTTATTTGAAGTCCTTTCTTTCACTTTTCTAAGCATACCAGTTCTATTGAGATCTTCCACACTCAGAGTGTGCTTTCTTTGCCTTTGTGCACATAGATGGCTGGACCCTCTTTTACAATGTGCACCTCTTTACAGTTTGGAGTCCCCAGAAACCCCTTGGTTATGTGCTTACACCATTAGCTATGGCATGCCCTCTCCTGCCCCTTTCCACAGCACACACCCCATCAGCACTGTGGCAAGGCCTCCCCCCTCTTGCTTGGGTTCCCTATAGAAGGGCCAACATGAAGCTCCCACTAAGGACTACCGTACTCTCTGCCACACAGGGAGTCTAGATATGCATTTTCTGGATCAAAATCAACCCTGAGAGCCATAATTTATTCCTGCCTTACCCCCTACAGAAGCACAAAAGCCTCCTCCTCATTTTCTAAAGCCAAAGAATGTCAGGATTAACCTATAATTGAAACTTTTGAAAGAAGAGCTAAAGGCAGCTTTAGCTTTAGCATTCCATAGCTCCTCATTAGAACAGGGACTTTTAAACTCCGGGACAGCTGGAGACACATGACTGAACTCAAAAGCTCATTTGCAGGAGCCTGGCCTTAAGGTTGTAAGGCTGGCTTGTGAGATTCTTGATGCACTCTTCAGACTGGATCAGCTGTATCCAGTGTTCCACACCCTGCACAATGGTGAGAGAGCTGGTCCACCAGGAGCAAGGCAGTGGAGGGTTAGTCAAGGCTAAGGCAGTACAAACCCAAGATAGCCCAATTCTCAGACTCCAAACCTGAACTGGCCAAGAAACAGGTAAGACCCAGAGCCTGGCCCATGACCTTTTGAACCACATGAGCCAAGCACTCTGTCTGGTTGACTGCCCCCTGGGCTTACACTGCAACTCTTTTGCAAGGACTGACTATCTCTATGAGGACCGCCATCTTCTCTGGACTGAAGTGTGTGGAATGTGCTAACAGCGACTTAGTCATCAGAAAACATAAAGTCCCTCGAGGCACCTCAGATAACATCTGTCTGGGGTTCCCAACCATGACTGCTCTTTAGAATCACCTCGAACACTTTCAAAATACAGATTCCCAGGCTCTAACTCCCTCCCTTTTCTATCCCTCTCCCCTCACAGTGATTCTTATGTGCACACTCAGGTGTGGGAACTCCTGCTGGCACCCAAACTCTTCACTTCCATTTCTAAAGTACAATCCTAGGTTAATAACTCTTCCAAGGTCATATGGCTGCTTGGGCAAGACTGGAGTCAGAGTACAGATCTCTTGACTAGAATCCAGGGCCTTTTCTACAACACACCACCTCCTAGAAGTACCCACAGAGGCTACCAGACTACCCCAAAGATTGGGATATGGAAAAGGGTAGTGTTTGTGCAGATAATTTCCCCAGTATTGGCGTCCATTGTGGTTTGTGACACATAAGCTTCAGTCTCAAGTCATCTAGGCAGGAGATTTTGCTTTAAGTTCTGTAATTTGGGCCTCCCTGGTGGCGCAGCGGTTAAGTTCTACGCTGTGGAGCTGTCAGCAGCAGCGACTACACAAGTTAGACCTCAGGCAGGGGAGATTCCCACATGGTGAGGCAGACCTCTTCTGACTCGTTCCCTGCTCCCCTCAGCAGTGTTATTTTCCTCAGTCTGCCTGTTCTGCTCCCTGCTCTGTCTCTGCTGAACCCTCTCGCCGCCCCACACCTCTGGCCTATACCCCAGCTTCTATGCATAAATAAATAAATCTTAAAAAAAAGTTATTTAATTACTACAGTTTCACTTGGCCTTTGAGCTATAAGGGAAAGAACTATGCACCCAAGTGTGTTTGGACATCTCTGTACCTCAGTTTACATCTACTTAAAATGGAAAGAATAGCCAGGACCCTTATGCCTGCTTATTTGGAGCTCTGCAGACCCACTGAATAACCACACAAAAGCATCCTGTGATACAGAAAAAGAAGCTTCTAGGACTTACACAAGGCATTCTTAAAAAGTCAAGGCTGCTCTTACCATAGTTCAGATTATTCTGAAATATAATTTTCAGTCTCTGGTTGCCCTGCATACCCTGCAGGAAGGACTGCCTGTCGTCTCTGGGCTCCTGGAGGGGTGATGAAATATTTCCTGTGGGTGATCTTGGAAGGAGCTCATATGTTTGTTTTTTTTTAAAGATTTATTTATTTATGTATACAAGAGTTGAGATGTAGACCAGAGTGAGAAGATTCACCAGAGACAGAGAGGAGAGCAGAACAGGCAGATCGACCGAAGTACACTGCTGAGGGGAGCAGCAGGCGAGGCAGGAGAGGTCTGTTGCGCCATGTGGGAAGCTCCCTGGCCAGGGATTGAACTCGTGCTGCAGTGGCTGCGGATAGCTTCATAGTACTGAGACTTAACCCCTTGTGCCACCAGGGAAGCCCTGGAGCTCATATTTTGAAGGACTGAGGGAGAAAATTAAATACTACTACTACTTGTAAATAGCACTAAGTTGTTATGAAATGCCAGTCATTCTGCCAAACATTTTACATGCGTCATCACATTTAATCCTCACTGTGACCTTAAAAATGAACTAGTATGAATATTCCCTTTTTACAGATGTGGAAGATGAGGCTCCAACAAATTAAAGAACCAGTCCATGATTACACAGTTAATAACTGTGTAATCACTGTTAATAAGAGCCAGGATTCAACCCCCATACTCCAGTCTCCAGGGGTGAAGCTCTGATAAAAGGGTTTGATGACAGGTCACTGTCATCGTGAATCCAACCATTCATGTAGCACTGCTTCCTACTTCCTAGTGGGATGCAGTTTGGCCAAGGACAGCTCAGGTGCTACCCCCGTGACCGACTGCTGGGAGGTTAACAGCTCTGTCAGTTCAGGGACTGTCTGACCCAGCCTGACCAAATTAGAGCAAGTAATGGGTGTGACATAGTTTGACATGTACATTGTTAATTGAACCCCATGGGAGGTTATTTTAAATAGAGACAAATACCATGCTGTGAACTATTTGGGTTATGAAGCCCTTATTCTCCTACTCTGGCAGGAAAAAAGAATCGTGTCATGATAAACTAAAACCCCCAGGAAGCTATTCCAGGGTCAGGAGAGCAACAGGCTACCTGGATCGGGAAAAACTCTTGCCAGAATTTTTAGGCATTACACTCTGACTTCCTACTATTTTACTCCCAAACACTCCCAAAATCCAAATTAAGAACGACTAATTATCTATCTTGCCCCCCCCCAACCCAGACTACCTAAACCAGGGGGACCCAGAACCCCAGTCACAAAGCAGTCCTGTTAAGACTGCAAAACAGGCACAGTTTGAAGCCCCCTCTGCACTCCCCACCTGCTCTCCCTTCCTCGGGGTCACAGACCCACAACCTACTAGGGCCTCAGTGAGGATGCAGAGTGTGCGCTCTCTCAGCATCGCCCCACACCCACACTTCATGCTCCTAGATCAGGAGACTTACTGCCTACTTTCCTTACCTTTACAGTTCTTCCTCCCATGGTAAAGAATATGTGTGCCCCCGAGGGCTAGTGCCGCTGACTTGGGGCTTTGTGTATGCCCCCTCACACATCCTGTAGGGCAAAACCTGCCTACTGTGACACATAACCAGCCCCAAGAAATGCTTACTGCGGAAATAATAAAAGTGAAAGTTGCAAAGATTCTCCAAAAATCAAAAAGGGAAATTTTTACCTAACCTCAAATCAGTATTGGCTTTCAAGCTAGTAAAAATGAACTTGGGAACAAAATCTTTTAAAAACAAAACTGAAGCCCCTTTTTTTTTTAAAGATTTATTTATTTATGCATACAAGAACTGGGGTATAGGTCAGAGGTGTGGGGGTGAGAGGATTCACCAGAGACAGGGGAGCAGAACAGGCAGATCTACTGAAGTACTCTGCTGAGGGGAGCAGTGGGCAAGGCAGGAGACGTCTGCTGCACCAAAACTGAAGCCCTTTAAACAGCTCAATCTGGTATGGATGGCCAGGAGAGATATAGGCCTCAAGGTACTCTCCACATTCCTTCTCTTTTCTCCCCTTCCTAGATGGGTCCTTACTTCCCAACATGCAGTTGGGAGGGATTAACCTCGTTGTGATTTTCTTGGTGGACCTTAGCAGATGTAAATCATCCAGGGGGTCCCATTGTCCTTGCTGCTCTAGCCACAGTGATTGGTTTGCAGATGACCACCCGACTTTGCTGAGGGCTTCTGGGATCTTGTGTTAATTAGGTGAAACAACCTAAGAAAAAGCTGGTACAAAGGGAGACTAGGAAGAGATGGAAGGACACTGGGTCATTGCTGATTTGTCTGGCTACTATATCAGGCCTTACCTGAAGCCCCTCTAGCCTCTGGACTTCTCATTGAAGAACAAAACCTCTTTTTTGTCTAAGGCAAATTAATATATAGCACAATAATACATGACCCCTCGATTTCTTGTTATGACTAAGCTCAGAAGTTATATTAATAGTTTGTCATTTAAAATCAAAAAACAAACAAAACCCCAAATTTTTCACACTTCAAAGACTTCCCAAGATCCCTAGGCTTATAATGTCCCAGGTGAATGAGGAAATAACAGTGGTTTCAATCAGATAGAAGCTTATTCATATACAAGAAGCCAAGTCTGACTGGTGTCATCAAGGCTCCAGGTTTCTTCTGTCTTTTTGTTCTGCTCTCTTGAACATTCAACTTCCATCTTCAAGTTTACTTCATGGTCCAGTGTGGAAGATAGAGCTCCAGCCATCACATTAACCTTCTTATTCCAGAATGGCACATGAGGAAAAGAAAAGGGGAATGTGAAAACAGTGTCTCAGTAGTCTAGCCCTTCTTCAGGAGTCCTCATGGAAGATCCCAACTTCTGCTCAATGGTCATCCCAGCTGCAAATGTGACTGACAAATGTATTTTGGCTTTCCTTTAGCTGGGATATTGACACCCAGATTCTGGGTTATGTTACTAAGGAAAAAGGGGGAAAGTAGATATTAGTAGGCAACTAGCAGTTTCTGCCCACCCTACTTAGCAAAAGAACCCTGCTGTTCATGTTCAATTCTGCTGCTTGGTGCCTGGTCCTTCAAGAAGACACACCCTCATTCTCCCCTCTACCTCCCCAACGCTCCACCCTAATTTCAAACTGCAATTACTTTCTCTATAGACACTTAACAACTCAGCTGACTCCCTCCCAACGCCATCACTGACCAGCACCTTTTGATTAATTCAGTACGGTAAGAGTGTACACTGGAAATCTATAGTCTTTTATTAGATCATACTAGTTTTTCATTGGAATATTGGCTTCAGTTTAACTCAGAACACACATGGATTTCTTCTCTGCCATGCCCTTCTTCATTCACAAGTCTTTCCCTAGAACTGTGTTCTTTCCAAAAGCAGACCTACTCTTCAGTAGCTGGTTTCTAACTTCTTTCTGCTATTAGCCCATAGACAAGGCGCTGGCGGCCTATGACAGCAGACTGCGGGCTGCAGCAGCAGCTTGGGGGGCTGGTCTCCTCTAAATCATCATGGATTTCACCGTATGATTTTGCCTGAGGACAAGTATTGAATGAACCAGGGCAATAATTTTTCAGCTCTCCCAAGGTCTGGTCGCCTGTACCTCTCAGGCGACATAGACAGCACTGCAGATTGCCGTTAGCAGTGAGCAGCTCAAACACACACTAATAATGAAGTGAATTATTGTGTCACTAGAGACAAAACATCTGCTTCTTCCTACCTTGCCTCCACAAAAGCAGAAAAAAGCAGTCTCTGATAATGCTAACAAAACGTGTTACCTTGAGTCCTCAGATAAATGCCTTTCAGAAGTATGCCTTTCAGTTGAATTTTCCCATTTTGATTTTAATTATAAGCTGAAAGCTATTACAACTCAAAATTTAACATTCTATTATGTCTTTTCAAGTAGAAACATCATTAGGCAGATGTGAATGATTATCCCCAATTGGATTTTTTTCTAGTGAGAGTCTGTACAAAAACTGCTACTTTATACTTTAAATCATGGTTTAAAACTAAATTTATGAGATCTGAGGTTATAGTTTTAACCAAAAAGGCTTGACTTTGGATTTAGAAAGTTTGTGAATTGATCTAGTCATATCTTTTACTAGAGCTGCCCATATGTTTTTAAAGCAAGTGATGAGAGGCTCTGTTACCAAATTGGGAGGGCAGGTAAAGAAATTCCATAGGAGGTGCCAGCACGCACGCTCCCTGCTTTTCAATTCCCACACCAGATGGTGACATCACAGTCCAAACATTTCCCATATATTACTTGGATTAAATAGAGCTTTATTCTCCAGGGAAAACAGCAGCATAAACAAAAAGAGGTGTGTTTTGCTGATAAGCCAATCTGTACTCAGGCGTCACACCAGTCAGGGTGACAGGATTCCTGTGGAAAAGTAATCTGGGGAGTGACTCCCCTCTCTTAGAAACACAGTCGCCGACACTAAGGACATCAGGGGAACTGGTTGGGTAGCTGAGGATGTGTTATTTTGGAGCCAGAGAGTCTACGGAAGAGGACAGACCCTGAAACAGACAGGGTTGCTCTCAGGAAGGTCATTTGAAGGAGAAGGTACCTAGGGATGACATTCTCCTGTGTCTTTGAGTAGAAGGTCAGTCAGGTCCTGGCAGCCCCGCGGCTGGCTTCTTCCCAGGGCCGCAGCCCCCCTAGCAGCAGCAGAGCAACGTGACCCTGGCAGCAGAGAAACCTTGAACAGGCCTCTGAGGCTCGGGAGACTGACAGATACCTCGCTGATGAGAAACTGCACTGATTTGGAGACCTCATCCTTGCCTTGACTTTGAGAGTCTCCCTTTGCTCCCCTCCTTCAGTATACCATGGCCTGGTTCCCACTCCCCTTCCTGCTGTAGCAATCTACTCAGAAGACCCTGAGCCCAAAAGCAGGGGGATCATGTGTAAAATACACTTTACACAACGGGCGCAGGTCCTATCCAGCTAGTTGTGTGGTGCGGAGCAAGTCACTTCACTTCTCTAGGTCCCAGTCACCATCACTGTAAAATGAGGACTGTATTTGCACTTGCCTGTTAGGGCTGACCTGAGTAGTCGATGAAATCCTACTGTGAAGCCCTGAAGAACAGTGCTGGGCTCCAGGGCAGAGCTCCAGAAAGGCTGGCTATTGAAACAAATAACAAGTGAGCGGTTTCTTCTACTGCATCTCTCCCTGGATTTCCACTACTCTAAAACACACATCCAAACAAAGGGTAAAGAGAAGAAAAAGAATTGTCTCAGCTGGTCTTGAAATCCTTTCAATCTGTCAGTAATTCTTGATGTGTGTATAGATTTTTTTTTTTAATTTTCTTTAGACCAACTCTATAGTTATTTGGTTAGGTCTTAATCTACTGGTGAAAGGTTAAACCACCTTTGTTCAACCGTGAGAGCAAGGTTTCAGGACATGTAGATAAAATGTAACTAGTATTATCTTGGTTCAAATTCCTTTTTTGGGACCGACAATCGTCTCAATGAAACTTTGCAGAACTTTTTTTTCTTAGTTACAGCAGAGTAAAATAAGCACACCCAGATCTGCTCACGCGAGATAGATGGATGCCAAATTAGGCCCGTGGAGGCCTCATTTTGGCTTCTCTGGTCACCGTGCAGAACATATTTTCATGCAACTTGAAGACAGTCCATTAGCTCTGGCCAGGAGAATTGAGTTTTCCAAGATGCTTTCTCCAACAAGCCCCCCTTTTTCCATACGCAAAACCTGGTGCAGGAAAGAGGCTCTCCCCCACTTTCAGAGCAGAGGGGCAAACTCCACCTGGGAGCATCCTGCTGCAACGCTGACAACCATCACCTCCGTGACACCCCTGAGCTCTGATTTGGATCAGTGGTAAAACTTCCAGTGCACGGCCCAAATGGCAATCTCTCCCTCCCTTTCAGAAGAGAAGCCTTTTTATTTCAAAACCATATAGTAAAGGTTTTGAAAAGGAATTTGCAAACTTCTTTGCCTCTGGGAAAGGCATGTCCATTCACATCTGAAATGGTCCCTCCCTGCCTGTGTGTTGCACTAACTGAGCTTCTGTCAGATGCAGCTGAAAAGGAAACAAAGAAGTCTTGCCCCTATCTGCAACAGTGAAGATAAACCTTGATGGTGTGGGTGGAGCCAGGAATCTCAATGGAACCCTCAGACTGGTTCTTGGGAGGCAGATACAATGGATCTCTTTTCTAGCACCCGGTTACCACTGGCTGTGGCCTCCTTGACCTAAATGTGCTCCATCATGTAAGGGTGTATACACTGTAGTGAAAGGTGCTAAGCATCAATATTCGCCCGCAACCACCATTTGGGAGGATGGTTACCATGGTAACATTGTCAGCCTCAAATGACTGTCATGAGGTGAAAAACTCCTCTTAAAATAAATGAAACCAGAAAAGGTATATTTATAAACCTCTCCCCAAACACCTATCTGTTCACAAAGTGGAACGTGTTCTTGAAGCTATAGATACTCAAAGATTGCGGGGAACTTCATGACAAACATTTTCTTAAATTAAAAGAATTGTTATTCTCACTCTCCAAAAATGGTCTGCAAAAATAACTGATACAGATGTTTTTAACGGGAAGAGTTCTAAAGAATTAGGGACTTGCATACTTAGATATTATGTAGCCGTGACATTAAAATATTGTACTAAGGTAACAATAGCTTATTTGAAATTTGGAAAATGGTACTTGACTGAGTGTTTTCTTATGTCTAAGTTGCACAAATTATTTCTGGCAGAATGGAGAAAATGTCATAAAATTTTTTATGCAGCGGGTAAAAGATATTGGTCACACAGATAAAATCACTTGGCACAGAATTTTGCCTTGCTCTTGGGAAGCTCCATCCCTAGTTAGCCTCTCCTTACTAAGAGAACCATAATTTTACTTACAGCGCCAATGTGCCCATCCCAAATACTCAATTTCATAGCCTCTCTTCCAGCTCACATGTGATACAGTTCCAGCCAGTAACTTACAGGCAGAAGTTCTGGGGGGTGGGATGCAGGTTTTCTATTGGGAGACAAATCTCCAGAGGCTCTCACAATTCTGTATATTTTGCAAGAGAGACACCAACTGTCTTTGTTTTTCAGATTATTTTCCCAAAGAGGTTTGAATGTCATACTGCCTTGGAAGAAAGAGATACTGTCTCTCCAGAACAAAGGGCTGGCCTGCCCATTGCTCATTCAATAACACTTGGGTCCCCAAGCTCAGGCTTCTCTCTTGCTTATTGTCACCATGGGCTTGAGGCTAAGGAGAACTGCCACAAATGCACCGATGCTCGTGCTGCTTGCTGTGAGGTGAATAATAACTTCTGTGTCTCTGATCCAGGAGTCCTGTGGCTTCTGCCAGAATCCTTAAAACCACAGCAGATTAATAAGTAAGTAACTCATAAGGTGAAATCTCATATATTTCATAATTCTTGATAGGATTTTCCTTTCAGAATGCAAAAGTAAGGTAGAAGAAAGCTCTTGCCCCTTTGCTCTTCTTCTTTCTTCCTGGCTTGAAGTACAATGACTGTTATAGGACCATGATGTGACAGAGCAAGAAGACAAAGATCGCCATACCAAAGATGGCAGGGCAGAAAGATGATCAGTGCCTGACAGTCAACTGTACTAGACACAGATTGCCTTGTTTTAGGGTTGTTATATGAGACAAATGAGTCGCTACTTGTTTGTCAGTTGTGTTTTTTTCCCCAAGAAAATGCATCCCTAGAGTTTGTGTCAAACATTTTAACATAGAAATTATGTTATAATGTAATAGTAATTGTGTCAAACACATGAAACTTTGGGTTAATCTGTTGCTATCTTCCTACTTCTTAATGCTGCTTCTGCCTTTCTGTATATTAACATCATTTTATGTATCTAGCTACATAGAACAGTATGCAGTGAACTCCAATGCTTTTAGAAAAGATGTGTAAAAATTAACTCAGTAAGTACAATTTGGTCTGGAGCCAAATTTATTTCTGAATTTTTCCAGGTTATCTCTTAAGTTATTAGTCAAGAAGGCAACAAGAGCAACAGGATTATCCTTTTCTGCAACACTGCCACATGTCAGGAGGTGGGTTTAGTCACCAGTGTGTATCTAGCAGTGCACACAAAGGCAGATTCATAGTAGGCCCTCTGATATTTGTTGACCAAGTGTTCCTGAAAAATTTCTATCAAAATTGTTGGTTATGCCCAAAGAAACTTAATATTTAACAGAGTATTTCCAAATATTAGGTCTGCCATTTGACTACAATAAATGTTTCAAGAAAAGACCACAGTTCACCTCAAAGAAACAGCTTCTTATCTTTGTTCCTAATGACCACAAACAATGGACTCAAAAGGAACTATTCAACCTCAAAGACTGATTTAATAGGACAGTAGAACTCATAACAATAGTCATCAGAGATAAAATCTTTGAATGCAACGCACAAAAGTTATTTTTTAAACATTGTATAAAATTTGAAACTTGTATCAAAAAGGAAGATTAACTAAATACAAGGAGAGAATATAGGGGAGCAATTTAGAATTACACCAAAAATAGGATAAACAAAATAAACAAAAGGTTCCTGTGCACAGTAAAGTGAGATTCAAATACCCTTGGTGTTATTTTCAGTGCACATTACAATTCCTAGTTTCTGTTCAAAATTTAACATACACAGAATTAAATTATAATATATGTCCTCGGTATGATTTCTGTTTAAAAATCTATCAAAACCATAAGAGATATCATCTCACACCCATTATGATGACCTTTTTTTTTTAATTCAGGTAACATTGGTTTAAAACATTATGTAAGTTTCAAGTGCACAACATAATTCAATGTCTGTATACACTGCAATGTGATCAGCACCAAAAGTTGAGTTTCTAGCCCACTGACCCCCCTTATCTCATTCATCCTTTCTTTCACTTTCCTTCTCTTAACCACCAATTCATTCTCTGGTGTAACTGTTTTTCTTTGCTTGTGTTTGTTCATTTGTTTTGTTTTTGTTTTATTTGCTTTTTACATTACCATATGAATAAAACCATATCATATTTATCTTTCTCATTTCACTTAGCATAATAAGGGTGGCTTTTTTTTTCTAATGTAAAATAACAAGTGTTGACAAAGATGTGGAAAAACTGGAAAACTTGTATGCAGACTGGGGACTGTAAAATGTCATAGACACTATGGAAAACAGTCTGCTGTTCCTGAGAAGTTAAATATAGAACTTGATTTAGCAATTCCACTACTAGGTATATACTCTAAAAAATAAAAAATCCAAAAGGATACATGCACCCGTATGTTCATTTTGGCACTGTTCACAATAGCAAAGGTATGAAAGCAACCCAGATGTCCAAAAATAGATGATTGGATCAAGAAGATGTGGTACATATACACAATGGACTACTACTCAGCATTCAAAGAAGATGAACACATGCAATTTGCAGTGACATGGATGGAATTAGAGGGGATCATACTCAGTGAAATAAGCCAGAAAGAAAGAGAAAAATATCAAATGGTTTCACTTACAACAAGATGATAGGGAAACCAAATAGGAGAGAGACACTGAGGGGGCGGGCAGGGAAGATAAAGGCACAAAATGGAGTAGAAAAGAACACAAGGGACCACGGAGATGGATCACGGGTGAATTGGTGGTGGGTTACCCAAGGGGAATACAAAATGTAAAAGATATAAATAACAATAAAAATATATATTAAAAAAATAAAATAAAAATAAAAAATAGGGACTGAAAAAGATATTTTTTACCCATGTGCATCATAGCATATTCACATTTGCCAAAGATAATACAACAGGGATAAACAAAATGCGATCTATACATGTAATAGAATATTACTCAGTCCTGAAGAGGGAAGAAATTCTGATACACACTATAACAAGGATGAACATTGAAACCATATTCTCAGTGAAATAAGCGGGCCTCAAAGAACAAAATTCCATGAGGTTCCATTACATGAGGTTTCTAGATTCCATTACATGAGGTTACTAGAATAGGCAAATTCATAGAGACAGAAAGCAGAATGATGGTTACCAGGAACGGGGATGGAAATTACTGCATATTGGTATAGAGTTTCTGTTTGGGATGATGAAAATATTCTGGAAATAGTGGTGACCATTGCACAACACTGTGGATGGACTTTCTGCCACTGAGTTTGTACATTTAAACATTATTAAAATGGTAATGTCCATGTTATATACATCTAAGCACAATAGAAAAAAAATCTATGAAACAGATTAAACCAAAAAGGTGGTTTTGTTTGTTTTAGGGAGAACAAATAAGATTTTAGATCTTTGTTTGTGGGAAGTATTTTTTTGGACTTATCTTTGCTTTCATTAGCCCTTCCAGCCTGTGCTATAAGCAGAGTGACTAAGATGCTCCTGGGGCCCTCCTGAAGCCTTTCAGAGTAGGGGTTTGATTGGACACATGCCTCAGGAGATCCTGCATCATTTGGAGAGATTTCTAGCTGGACAATTTTATCCCAATTCTTCGATGCTCAGGAGTGTGTACTATTGGAGTGCCCCCACTCCCACCCCATTAGGCATATGTCAGGCCAGAATTTGTTTGTGAAAATATTATTTTAGGACTCTTGCCACTCCTATCATCTGCTTATTTTCCTTCCTGCATATTTCATAATGTAGCACAGAGATTTCTGATTCAGCAATTAAAATAGCCTGTACATTAGTTATCACTTCCTCATGACCCACTTTATACACAATTACTCATTCTGACATTGAAAACTCAGGTTTCAAATAAAATTCTATAATATATTAGAAAAGGAAATATATTCAAATGTATTAGAAGAGGGACAAGATATTATTGCCTGTCATTTATTGGTAGCACTCAAAGGGCCCCAAGAGTGGGCATCCCAAAGCAGCCCTGATACATCCATCTCCTTTTCTCTCCCATAAAAGCTCACAAGTCATTCTCTCTTCAGTTATTCCAATTCATAATCCCTCTTTTTCTACTTCTCCCACTCCCATTTCCTTCCCCCCAAAATATAACTCTTCATGGAATTCACCGCACACTTAGGTCTGCTGTACATCACCACGCTCACTAAGCACATGGGAACATCCAGGGCAATGACTCCAGCTCTGCTCTGGAAGGCAAGCATGCCAGTGCCAGGACCCCCAATGCAATGTGTCACAAGCACCACTAAGTGCTGTGGGATGCAGGTTCCTGGGCCCCATAACCAGAGAATCACATTCATTCAGTCTGTACTTTGAACAGCTCCCCAGAGAATTCTCATTGGTATCTGAAAGACATGTCTTGAGAAATACTATTAGAAGGCAGTACAATCTCTTCTGGGCTACACTGGGGAAGCACAAACTACCTAGAGAAAGGAAAGACAAACTTGCTCTGAGAGATGGCAAGAAGGCTTCATCAAGAGAAACTTTGAACAAGTGTGGGAACTAGAGAGGTGTTGCCACCCACTACAGTAGGTGAGAGTGAGCTTTTGAGTTCCTTTTCTCTCACCCTGGACCTTTGGAGCATTTGGGGGAGGACTGGAGATGCTGGGACAAGGGGTGCACGTATATCTGAGAGAAGCCAGGAGGATGATGGCTTTTCCTGAGGTAGCCTGGCCCACACTGAACCCCAGCTCCAGACCAGCCTGCTAGCAGAGGGCTCTCAATTCTCTCAGGTGAGGAGTAATGTTATTTGCTCTGCAGACTGTGAGAATTAAATGAATCAATACACGTAAAAACCTTTGGTGCACAATGAAAATTCTATGCATGATAACTAAAGTTATTGTTATTCTAGATTTTTCTTAGAGTAAATTCCTAGAAGGGGGATCACTACAACTAGGAGCATGTTACTAAGCAGTATATGCACAAACTGCATGCACAACTTTTGAGTTTATAAAAGTGTCTCACTTTGACACTTTTGCTAGGTCTATGACACTAAGTGCTTGGAAGAAAACACACCACGATGCTAACAAAGGTCCTCTTTGCAAGGGAGGAACAAAGGGTGTTCTCCATGTCCTTTTCTGCTGAATTGAAAAATGCGGAGACATTCTTACTGTTCCTTCTTCACTCCCTACTCCTCTTCCACTTTCTCTTCTTCCTCTTTCTTCTCCATCCTTTCTTCCCCTCCCCACCGTGCATGTGCGCAGATACACACACACACACACACACACACACACGCACACACACACACACACACACACACACACACACCAGCTTGTTCCAATGCTTAGAAATCCCTTTAAATTAACACTCCCCCTTCCCTCCCACTTAAGACACTTAATAAAATACAAATATGCTACCTAGAAAAAAATACCCGCTGGACTCACTAGCTACCCTTTCCCAGGTTATGGGTCCCATCAGCTGATTATTAATGCCTAGACCAGAATAAAAACAAATAGAAGGTCTGGAGTAGGGTTGTTCCCCTACTCCAGATGGGCAAGCCTACAGTGAGGATGGTGGCAGCAGAGGCCCTGAGACCTAGAAGGCACATCAGCAACCTCAGATGCTTAAGATAAGGAAACAAAAAACCAGAGCAGAGGGCAGGTTTCCAGAGGAGTCCTCGAGAAGGAACAGCTGCCCTGCTGTCTGATATGACTTCCGTTCAGCCTGCAGGCAGAAGACTGAATCAATGGACCTTTCAATTTCTCCTGCACAGTTCTATGTAAGTCCAATGACTGGGTGAAAAGAAAGACCATGAGAATGGAGATTGCTTACTTGCACATGCCTGTTCTTCTTGGCATGTATTTTGTACCAGAAGATTACAGTTTATACACATGAGTTCCAAAATGCTGCTAAGTAAATCACTAAAGATCTCAGAGTAGATGCCACAACAGCTTGGAAATGAAATGATTCATTAAAATGTTTTATATAAGAAAACTTTCCTTTCTTGATTCTCTTATTTCATAGTTGTATTACTTTTGACTATAGGGTTGGTTTTTAGGAAACCCAAACCTTCTGACATCCCACCCACACATTTTCATGCCATAATTGAAATCTACTTTTTTGGAGAAATGCTTTGAGAGACTGGTATTTCTGAAATGCAACTTCGTTGTTTTGGCCTTCCACAAATTCTCTTATTTCCAATTTGGGATAGAGACACTTTCCCCCTAGATGTCAAGGGAGTCCTTTTATAATTCAGAATCTAAACTTCACATCAGAATTCAAATTTTAAGAAACAAAGATTTCCAGTTCAAGACAGGATCTGGACCAAAGAAAATGCCCAGGTTGAACAGGAACAAAGGCTAACACTATCACATTTATTATAACCAAAAAAATAAAGGAGGATATATACTTCCCCCAACTTCACTGTCAATACAAACTGCTCTTCATGACCCTGAGATTGCCAACAAAACCATCTCAAAAATTTTAATTGAAATAAAATTGCATTTTAATATTACCCATGTTTCAGGTGTGCACCATTACAAATCAGCACCTGCATAGCCTGCATTAAGCTCACCACTAAAAGTCCACGTCTATCCTTCAACATATAATCCCTTTTACCAGACTGACTCACCTCCTCTCCCCCTTCACTACTGGTAACCACTAATTTGACCTTTTAGTTAAAAGTTTATTTTGTTTTATTTAGTTCATTTGCTTGTGTTGTTTCATTGTGTACCGCATATGTGTGAAACCACACATGAACGAAATCACCGACAAACCCATATTGGAGAAGATAATGTTATATTTCTTCCTCTGAAGGCAAAGCATTGAGGGGAGAAAATGACTAACAAAGGGTCAGCTACTCAGCCTCTGAAATTTCCCCAAAGCCCGGTGTCTGGAAATTCTAACTGAAGGCGTGTGGCAGTGCTACAAGCTAGCGCACTCCCCTGTCTGGGGCTGAGGGGCAGGGGAGCCATTCTCCAGGAAAGGAGGCCTGCACACCGGAGGGTGCACTCCAAGCAGCCAAGGAAGAGGACAGAAAATCAGGCCCCTGCGGGGTCTTCAAGTGCACCAAGAAGTGGTTCTCACCCTCTTACTTTCCATGCCTGCTTCCACAGAAGGAAGACCGTGATCTGGAGGACGACGACCGCACTTCAGAGGAGGCTCCCAGAAACGGGCTGTCACCGGGTCCTGTGCATGAAATAGACCCAGGGAAGCCGCTGGACCTTCCGTGTCCTGGCTAAGTACCTCAAGTCAGATCTGGCTGTGGATGGAGACCTTTCTCTCTGCCCCTTTCGATATTTCTGGAGAGAAGAGAAAGCAAGATGCCACGCAGACAAAACTGGACAGCAGACGAAGAATGGATTGGGCAGGAGCAGGAAGGGGCTGGGCCTTCGCAGGGGAAGCATGCGAGGGGAAGCTGCTGGGGGCTGGTAGCAGGTGGTGGTTCTCTCTGGTTACTAGACGAGACATTGAGGTGAGGGATGTCTGCAGAGCTGGGAGGGAGCATCCCTTTCTCTGGCTGAGGGGATGCTGTGCTCCAACCTCTCTTCTGTCTTCTTTTCCACTCTTCTTCCTCTCCCGAGCAATATCTCCCCTACTCCGACAGCTCTAATTTGCATCAACGTCCGGGTTTTCCGAGATCTCTTTCCTGGGGTCCAGACTCCTGCACCCACCCTCCCGTCATTGCCTGGACATCTCACAGGCACCTCAGACCAGTCTGTCCTAACCAAACACCACCTCTCCCTCTAAATACACCTTCCCTTTGGATTTCTTATCTCAGTCAACATGGGCCTCCCCCGGCACACACTCACACCAGAAGCCATGGCCCACATACCTATTTTGTCAGTCACCAAGTGCTACCAAATGGGTGCTAAGCCACCTGATGTCTGCCTGGGAGGACAGACCACTGTCACCACTCATGGGGATGGGGCTCCCAGCTCTACTCTGGTCCTCAAATCCAACAAGGGAATTGTTCTAACAAGAAAATCTGACCCTGTTTCCAGCCTCTTTCTGTGTACTCACTCCCCTGTAATTTGTTCGAAACCTAAACCTGGCACTGGGAGATCACAATTTTTTTCAAAAGTATAACTTTTAAAAAGTTACACTATAAACTATTTAAAGCTCAAAAAAAGACGTAAAGACTAAGCACCATCCCCTGACTGTAGAGACAGAGCTGTCTCCAAAACCGACTGATGGTTTCGGTGGACTCCCGCACCCCGCTCTTTCCCACAGAGGTAATAACTGTCCTGCCTTTGTCATTAGTCCTTTGTAATTTTACTTAATATGATTGCTTTATCTCATTATAATTTATCGCTTTTCTTATGAGGATGTCTTGCTGGGTAAAGTTCAGTTCTGTCCAGGCAGTGCTATGAAGAGATCACTGGCAGGTACTTGTCCCGCAGGCAGGCACTCTCAGGTTCTCAGTTGGCCCCTTTCCCCTTGCTGCTCTTCCATATGGCATCTGGGTAACTCATTAGGTGGGAGGGTGTTGTCCTCAGTGATCTCCTGGGTGAGGTTGGGAGGGTATAAGACAAGGTGCTTGAATCCCTACCAGGCCCCCCACATCCTGACTGATTTCCACTGCAGGGTGGCTGGGAACCCCTCTTCTGGTCTCTTGGCTTAGCCCAGAATCAGTGATTCTCCCAGGCAGACTCAGCCTGTTCAACTTCCCCTCACTCTGACTCTGGGGAGTTTTCTGCCCGTCTCCCCTCCAGCCTGTGTCCTGAGAAGCCCATCCAGACTTTGCTGTGCACTTGCCTTGCCCTTCGCTGCTGCAGACTCTCTGACTCTCTGACTCTCAACTTAGCAAACCCCATGACATACGGGAACCTCTGAGTCCTGTCTGTGCTACACGGAAACTGAAAGTGGTTTGGAGAAGCCAAACTCCAGGCCATCCTCTGCAGAATCACACTACTCAGTCTATTTTACTCTGATGGGCCAGGGTAATCTGAGAGGCATTTTTTTCAGGTCTCAAATATGAAGCAAGACAAACCCCCCAGGTCTGGTGTTCACGTTAACCTACTTGACAAGAAGATAAGGAGTTTCTTCATCTACACCCTCCTTACCTCTGCGGTAGATAGTCTCCAAGATGACCACAGTAAATTCATCTCTCTGTGTGCGTGCGTACTGCTCCTCACATCAAGAAGTAGAAACTACTTCCTCTCCCTGACTCAGGGTCTGTCTTGTGACTTGTTTTGATCTATAGAATATTTTGGAGCAATGTACTTCTGAGTCCAGCCCTTACAAGCACTGACAGCTTCCTCTTCCTCTCAGCTGGAGGCCACTTACCTTGAGTCTAACTGCTCTCAGGTCATCATGGTAGGAGGAAACCCTAGCTATCCACATGGAAAGGAGAGAGAGAGACTCAACCCAAGCTACTCCACTTATCCCAGCCGAGACACTAAACAAGGGTTAAGAAGTTTACTTGGATGTTCAATCCCTACAGATACTCCATGAACAGAAGAACCACCCAGCTAAACTTAGCTCAGATTGCAGAATTGCAAAAAATGAAAAAAATATTTTCATTTTTAGGCACTAAATTTGGGGGGTGGCTTATGCAGCAATAGCTAAATGAAACACCTGTCCAGCTGGGTTTCTCACTACAACTGCCTTATACTTTATACTCCAACAACTCACACCAGCTTGTGGCCAGCTGCATATGCTATGCCATGTCACATTTCCACACCTTTATTCAAACTGTAATCTCTTTTCCTACCACTCTCCTTTGTTTGGCGAGCTCCTATCCCACTTTTGTCTTAAGTCCTTTTTATCCACCCCCCAGCTGCACTCATGAAATCCAATACCAATGTCTATTAATTGCACTGATGGTATCATATTGTTATTGTTTCTTTACATATACCGCCCGAACTGGGCTTGAATTCTTTAAGGGTGTATACTATGTCTCACTCAGCTTTGAGACAGCACTTTATGTGGAATTGAGAGCAACTCCCTAGAATGTCCTCAATTCAGTTAGGGATTGAATTCTGTTATCTGTAATAGAGACCCAACCTCACTGGGTTAAACAAATAATGTTTTTTCACATAACAACTATTAAAGTAAGGGCAGATACAGTGATTTTACCATGTCAGCAATATCCCAGTTTTCTTCTGTCCTCACAGTTGCCTCAAAACTGCCACCAGCTGCATATCCACGTTTTAGGCAGAGAGAAGGAACAAGAAGGCAACACCCATGACAGGAAAGCAACATTTTCCAGAACTCACCAGAAGACTTCCATTCAAGTCTCACTGACCACTACTGCCACATGGCCATCCATAACTGCCAGGGAGGTCAATGTAATCACTTAGAGAGTCTAAACTTCCAACTAGAAGCAGTCCCTGCTCAGGCTGTCTCTCTGTGGGGAACAAAGGGAGAATGGATATGGGGTAGCAGCTCTTAGTGTCTGCCTCATTCCTCACCTGTAAAATAGGGCTAGAGTTGATGAAATAATGTGGGCAAAATAATGTTCTTAGAACCAAGCACATGGTAAGCACTCAATAAAAGCAATTATCTGCCCACATTCCCAGATGTGGCACTTATTTCAAACACCCAAGTGTTTTCCCTGAAGGGGCAGAAAATTAGTTGGCTCTCGGCAATTGTCCCTCTCTGTCTGCAACTCTTCTGCAGTGAATTTGTTTCTGATGATTAAGTCTCTTCTCAATAGCCTATTCAACTGTTCACAAATCCAAACAGGATTATCATTATGACTCTTCACTTACAAAGTGTGACCCAGAAAAAACAAAGCTGGGAGAGACACAAAAGGCAAATGAGCTGTTTGTGTTGCTCTGTGGCTACAGTGCTGCATATTTCATTTCTGATTCATGGAAAAATATCCAGCACACAGGAGTCAGTTAGATTGGTGAAAGGCCTCTGACCAGGGGGGCTTAAGAATAAAGTTTCCAGTGTCTTATTTTGGGGCCTAGGAAGCTGATATGGAAAATGTTAGCAACTAGAAGACTTCTTTTTGTTTTTTTTTTGTTTTTGTTTTTGTTTTTAAAGATTTATTTATTTATACATACAAGCTGGGGTACAGACCAGAGGTGCGGGGTGGCGAGAGGGTTCACCAGAGATAGAGCAGGGAGCAGAGCAGGCAGATCAGAAATACACTGCTGAGGGGAGCAGTGGGCGAGGCAGGAGAGGTCTGCCGCACCATGTGGGATTCTCCCCGGCCGGGCGTCGAACTCGCGTCGCCGACAGCTCCACAGTGCAGCGCTTAACCGCTGCGCCACCGGGGAGGCCCGAAGACTTCTTTTTGGTAGGAACCTGCCGTGTGACTCTGTGGTCCCCTTACCCCCTCAGTTTTTGTTTGTTTGTTTGCTTCCTTAAGATAATATCAATTAAGATGTTTTTTGTTTTAAGGGAAAAGCACAAATGGCAATTATTAAAAAGTAAATTTATTGCTTGAGTGACTAAAAATTTCAACAGGAGCATTTCAGGCATGACTGGATCCAGGTGCTCGAGAACCTCTGTCTCTCAGGTTCTTTCTCTGTGGTCACAAAACAGGCCTCATGCAGCTTCTAAAATTACAGCCCACCAGCTCAGCAGTCACATCAGAAAGAGGATAGCTTTTCCACAGTGGTTCCAGAAAAACTCAGGATTAGTCCAATTTGGGGGAATATGGGTACGCTTTGAACTTATCACTGTACTAAGGGAATCTCGTTCTCTTATTGGCTCATCAGGGTCACATGACTGCTAAACCTGGCTTCAGGGGCTGAGTCAGCCCCATTCAAAACACTTAGGTTGAGAGTAGGAGAAAGGGGGTCCTCCAAAGTTGGAATGCTCCTGCCCACAGACCAGCGTGCTGACAACAGACCTCACAAAAGCTCCAGTGTCCAATACAGATTCAGGTTCATTTAGATAGTGCTGAATGCTAATACCATAATACCAGTGATGTTCTTTCCCATCTGTCAAAATCCTACTCATTTTTCAGGCTCATTTCAAATGTCACCACAAACAAATCTCCCTAATGAGATTAGTCTTCCATTAGTACTTTGTTTATTTTTCCCTCACTGCATCCTATCTTACCACAGATTATGATGAGTTACACACTCATTTGTCACCACTCTGGTTTGGAAGAATCTTAACATGCAGAGCGGGAGCAGGGCACGCCTCCCATTCATCACTGAGAGCCTGAGTTGAGGGCGTCTGTCCTGATGGGACCAGGCTTCGGAATGAAAAGAATGCAGGGTGGGAAAGGGGCGAAATCACAGGGCTCCTTCCAGGAAGAAAATGCATCCATGGTATAAAGGTGGATTTTAGAAGTCAGGCTGGCTTTTCTTTTCTGAGTCATTCTTGAACTGTATTTCTTTAATATATGTAGTCGAAACAGACTCAAGGCTTAAGATGACAATAGCCTTGGAAATTCCATGTCCTGAATGAATTGAGAGAAAGTTGTGAGACGCCTTCCTTCCTCCAATAAAGAAAAATACCCCAGATGCCTTTTACACCCTCCCCGGAGCTAGCAGCTTATTAATAAGTTCAGAACCTCTCCAGGTTGCTCTTATTTTTTTTATAAGCCGTCTGTTTCCTCTCCTGTCGTTTTGTGGCTTCACTCCAGAGGCACTCCCCTTTGGGGAGAAGGAACTGACATACCAAGATCCTTCTGGCGTCACCCTTGCTTGCAGGCACCTGCAGATTTCCCTTGAATGTTTCCTGTTCAATTCAACAGGTTTTAATTATGTGAACTAATATTTTCTCACTATTAAACCATGTTTACTCTCATAAAAGACAAACTCCAAAGCACTAGGATTAGGCAGGCCCAGAAAAATCTCAACGTTCATGCAAACGTGCATATGTTTCCCGCCACCTAACATTTCCCTACTGCTCTATCATCTCCATTTTGGACCTCTAACTCCTTGGTCTTCTCATTTTAGAGCAAATGACCACAAGTCATTTTTACCTACCTCTGGTAGAAGCAAGACTAAGGTTTTCCCACAGACACCTCGTCTTTCTGTGTAGAAATATCCCCTGTTGGTTCCTTACGAAAGACTAACTATTAATGATCCCAATGGAGTTGAAATGGTGCTTCCTTTTCTGTGGCTTCTGGGTCATTCTGAACCAAAATTGAAGGCTGTCTCAGAAAATCTGAGATGTATTGTTTCTCAACTCTTGCCCAGAGTATCACATAGTTTATTCCACTGCCAAGTTTCGCCTACATAATTCTGACATGTTTGTCCCAAACACACTAATTTCTCATAACCAAAAGGCCTTCAGGGGGTGGGGGTAAAACTTCAGCACTCAAGAGATATGAAAATGGAAACTCAGTATGTGAGACTTCATTTTTTATAATAGCAAACACAAGAGTTCTTGTGTTTTGTTTTTGGTGGTTGTTAGGGTCCAGTGCTCTTATTTTGAGTTTAGAGATAATACAAATTTCCTCCCTCCACCCACAAACACACACACCAGGCTGCTCATACAGGGAGGACATTTTAGAAAAGAAAGAATTAAGTCATATGTCAATCAACCAGTCGGAAGTGAGTCATTTTATCCACAAAGTAGCTGAAGGAAGAGTGTGTAAGCACCTTTTCTTCAACAATAGAAACTTAGTACAGATTACCAGAAATCTGAACCACACCAGCAGTTCTTAGTGCAGTTGGTATTCTAACAAGTAAAATGCATGCCCTTCCTCTTTTTTTTTTTTTAATTTATACATACAAGCTGGGGTACAAGCCAGAGGCGTGGGGCGGCGAGAGGGTTCACCAGAGACAGAGTGGGGAGCAGAACAGGCAGATCAGAAGTACACTGCTGAGGGGAGCAGCGGGCGAGGCAGGAGAGGTCTGCCGCACCATGTGGGATTCTCCCCGGCCGGGCGTCGAACTCGCGTCGCCGCTGCCCACAGCTCCACAGGGCAGCGCTCAACCGCTGCACCACCGCCACCGGGGAGGCCCCCTTCCTCTTTTCTAAACGAGCTTCGTGACTGTGGAATGAAAGTCTTTGGCTTTCATACACATCACTCTGATATAAATAACTGCCTCTGAAGCCTTCACACTTGACTTCCTCAACCCTCAGGTTTCCACTTCCCCCAATGTGTGGTCTATTATACCTGTTCCTCAAAAAAACGACACATGAAATTCTCCTAAGCCTCATGCCCAGTGAATAAGTTAACTTGAATGTAAGATTCTTCATCACATTTCTCCGAAGACTAATGTACAAATCCAGATATGTGATTCGTCAAATCAAAGAAAATCCGCCATACATTGTGTTCTTTAATCACTGCTTCCCTGGAGGCATAAACAGTTCAACTGTGAAATATGCCTGTACAGGCAAGCTTGTTTGCGTGCGCACTCACGCTCACACACACAAACACACACACACACATGCAGTCCTGTGTTAAAAACAGTAGAAAATTCCATGCTTTCAGGACAGGCACCAGCCAAATCCTTAAATTATGAAACTAAGAAAGCAAGCAGCAAAACTTGTGATTTCAGGCCACATTTGATTACATTGCTGGAGCTCAGCCAGCAGAGCAATTTCCAAGAAAACCCACTCAGATGGTTCACAGTTGCACATTCAGCTCACCAGCCTGAAACCAAGCCCTTTGTCAGGCTAAGAAGGCTGTTTCTTTTCCTCACTCTGGGTCAAACTCTAGTCCTGTAACATGTTAAGACATCTCAAGTAATCCTGTGTAAGGGGAAAAAAAAGAGAGGAGGGGAGAGCCAAACAAAACCACCCCACACTGTAGCAAATGGAGGAGAGTCTGCTCACGAGCAAATGATTACACATTGCACAATGCTGGTTAAGAGGCACAATAGGCCTGTGCTCCACTTCAGACGAAAGGGGAGAAGGGACTGAGTTGAAATATACTTCTCCCATATATGACCCCACACCCATCAACCAGCCCGCTAAGAGAATAGTTCCCCTCCAGTGGGTGGCCCTGCTGAGGAAGTCATGTCTATAACCAAAAGCTGACCCTGAGGATTTGCCATCAAGTTTAAGTAGGACTTCTGTCTACATTGGGGATAGCCTCAGAGCGCAATTCATTTCAAAGCATATACTCACATTTGGAGGAGCTGGGGCCTTCAGAGGAAAGTAGCAGCTGTGGTTTTCCTGCCCTGATCTAACATGCAGTCAGAGTACTTTGAAGATTCCAGAATGGATTCTTCCTCCTCATTAGACCCATGAGTCTCTGAGAACTGTGCTTTAAATTTCCATAAATACATAGAAATGAATAAATAGTCACCAACCACTTAATGCTTTGCATTTTGGGTGGCAACAACCAATTTAGAACACTAGTCCCATTTAGTCTCTAATTCAGGCCCAAGTTAAGACAGACTTCCAAATTAGAAGAATTTAAAATTTTTTCAACTGTTTCTTAGCTCTTTTATGTTATCACCTGTCTTGAGATTTAAAAAAAAATAAGTATTAAAAAAATCTATAGACAGCAAATAATATAATTTTATTCATCCTCTAAGTGTTAAATAATAAATTAGACTTTGTCTCTCACCCTCACAAAATAAATTCCAGACTGGATAAAAGGCCCAATATTAAAATGAAAATGAAGTATATATTAGAAGAAGCCATAAGAGAATATTTTTATAATCTTGAGATAGAAAAGAATTTTCTCAGCAAGATATAAAACCACGAAGCTATAAGAAAAAGATTTACAGATTTGGTGGCATAAATATTTTTAACTCTATGAAAAAAGACAATCTAAATAAAGACTATGAAAAAAATATTTACCACTGATGTAATATAGAGTTAACATTTAGGTTAAATAGAACACATACAATCAGTAATAAAATACAAGCCACCCAATAATTAATATGCCGGGCATATTCACAGGAAATTCACATATAATTGATCAGGTTGATGGGACATTGCTTATGACCCCCGAATTTCATTCCCAGATGTAGAAGCAGCAGAAATGTATGCAGATGTACCCTGAAAGACATGCACAAGTATATTCACAGCAACATTGTTCACTAATAGCTAAAAGTTGGAAACAGCCCAACTGTCCATCGATGATAAATTGTGGCATATTCCCATAATGGGAATACAATAAGCAAAGTAAATGAATACATTACAGCTACAGAGAACTACATGAATGACTCATAAACATAATGTTGAATGAAGGAAGCCAGACACAAAAGAATGCATGTTGTAGGGTTCCTTTTACGTGAAGTTCAGAAGCAGACATGACTAATCTATAGGGGTGAGATCTCAGAATGGTGCTACTTTGGGGGAGGTGGGAGATAATATTCTATTTCTTGACCTGGCTGTTGGTATACAAGAGTTCACCTTGTGTTAATGTTTTCAGTAGTACACTTAGGACTTGTGTATTTTTCCTGTATTTTCACACTTTAAGAAAAATGTGTCTTAAAATAGGCATACAAAAAGAGGTGTAACCTAATTGGTCAGAGAAATGTATTTTTAAATGATACAGCTTTTTCTGCATGTAATGTTGGCAATTATTTTTAATTGTTACTGTCTAGTATTGATGAGTACAATGATGGCTATAAAAGTTAGAAAACTCTTTGGAGAGAAACTTGGCGTTATTTACCAATAATTTAAATGTGCATGCCCTTTGGTCTAGAATTCCACTTCTAGGAATATATTTTTCAGAAATATTTATACATAGGCACACAGATTTGTATATAGGAGTCACTGATGTCATATTGTTTGTAGTGATGAAAAACGGCAAACCACTTATGTGTCCTTCACTAGAATAGTAGGTAAAGAAACTCTCATACCGCTGCACAGCCTGGAAGGAATGCAGCAGCTACAGAAAACAGGGAAGACTACATATCCTAACACAGAAAGAGTTCCAGGGAACATGGTTAAGTAAAAAAGTAAGTCACAGGCGGGAACATACTGTATGATTCTGTTTATGCACAAGTGACCTGAACTTAAATTTAAAAGCCTCAAAAAACTATAAAACAAGAAAACAAAAATAAAATTTTGGCCTTTCCACAAAATAAACTTAATGTTTCTCTTGAGATGATGCCCTGTATAGTTCTCTAGAACTATCTCTTCATCAAGACTTGAAAGGACCACACCACAATAGGAAGGAACTGTTTCTTGTTCCACAGTCCCTAGAAGGGCCTCTGTGCTTCTCAGAAATGCCAGCTCCTACACAGGCCTGAGCAGTAGTGGAGATTCTCCAAACCTTTGTGCTTCTGCAGCATTTTTCAATAATTAACTTATCCACCTCAAGGATGGGGCTGTGGCTCGCACACACTGGGCACGCCCTTCTGCCAGCTGCCCTCCCCTGGATGCAAAAGTACCCACTCGAAATGGCTGTTTTTCAGTCCTGTCAATTCCCAGACCCAGGGAGGTGAGGCGGGCCTTCAGACACTGCCCTGGACAAAATGAGTTCCTCTCTCAACACAGTCTCCAAGAGGAATATTATTCTGTGTTGCCCTCATCCCACCTCCAGTTATATTCTCTTTCAAGTTCCTTTCTTGGTCTGAGGAAGAATATTAAACAGGCAGACTTAATCCCTAGACCACCAAGGAGGCCTTGGCTGTAACTCTTGATAAACTAGTAACACTATGTCTTTAAAAAGAGAAAAAAACTTTAATAAGAAATGTGACTGGGCTACCCAGCTCCAGTGGTGCCGGCAGGAGGGGAACAGAAGGACACAGGAGCAAGCAAGCCTCTGAGAATGAAGAGAACGACTGACAACCCCAGGAAGAGCCAGCGTGCCTGGCGGGGAGCTTCTTCCCTTCACCTGACAGCAGCAGCTTCCATACAGCGTGCTGCCCCCCACAGCCTACCTGGTCTACAGCCACTAGAATTCTGGGCAAGTCCTTCGTCTGAGGGAGAGTGAAAAGAGGAGGTGTCATATGCAAAGTGCAACTCACAGGCGTCAGCTGGCCAGGCATCAGGGCACTCTCTGAGCGCTAGTGGCCACGCGTATGGTGCTGCACAGGAAGACAGCAGCTTCTGGGCACAAACTGATTCGTGGGAGTTTACTTTCACTAAAAGTTTCCCTTGGTCTTTGGTGCACAGAGATCACAGACAATGAAAAGGTGTCATAAAACTTGTAATTAGATAGAAAAGCTATTTTCCAGAGCTTTCTTTACTTTGTAAACTCAGTCTCTCTTCCCTCATCCCCACCTTACCTTGGACACTGGTCTATGTTTTCAGTAAAAACTTGCTTGGCCACTTATGCAGAAACAGGAATTAATTTAGTATTTGAATACTCAACTGACTGGTTCTTCTTGGTAGCAAGAGGCCAAGTAAATATTCAAGAGAGAACAAGGAAGGATCAAAATGGCACCAAGCCTGAATAAGTCCCTCCTTCACCTACAACGCCCTGGGTATGCACGTAGAATGAAGTCCTCTCTCTGGTGAGTCACGTCTCCCACACCCAGAAGGGTGTAGAAACATTTGACTGAAACCTGAATAAAATAGTAAGAACAAGTCAAGCAGGTAAAACATTCGCCTGCTGTCAGTGTGATAGAACATTCAGCTCTGCTTCAAGACTGAAGGCAGCAGGGTGGGGTGGGGGAGGAGTCAGCCCTACAAGGTTTTATATAATCCCAGAGAAACTAGGTGTCTGCACTAAGACTGGAAGAATTTAGTCTCGCAGACATTTCCACCTATAAACACAAAAGTCCATGGAAGATCTGAACCTAGGTTTTCTTGTTTTGTGTTAAAGGCTGGTGCATTTCTACAGAGCTCTATTTCTGCAGAATAGATGATAAAAGACAATTTGAAAGGTCTAATTTTTCTCTACAAAATTCAAGAGATAATTAAATAAACACTTGCGCTGTTTCTATTTCTTCTCCCCACCACCACCCTTCAACTCATATTCCTAAAATGGAAGAGAGGAAGTGGTGCTAGCAAATCAGAACTGGCTCAGAGACCAAAGGCCAAAAGGAGATTAAAACATTAGCAAGAAAGGCTATGACTAAAAATCCAAAGTTAATAACCTACCCTCCCCCACCAATACCCTAAGCTACAGTTACATCAAAAACATTATTTCTGAAGATTGAGAGGGGCTACTGAAAGACCTCCAGGGTCCGCAAATCTGTGCATTTATCTACAAAGCTGCACTAGCCCAAGTTCTGATCTTGACAGAAACAGAGTTTCTTCTGCCTCTTTATGCAAATAAAGTATGTCCCAAATAAACTTGAGCAAGTTCTTTTCATCATTAACGTGATTGTTATTGCCAATAAACACTTATTAGGTGTCCACTTGGGGAGCACTGTTCCACCTGGACCTATTTCAACTTCTCTGAACCATCACTTAGATGAAGAACTTGCCCAAGTGCATCGCTTCATCACTATTCTGGAATTACACCCTTTGAAATTTCTATATAGGTATGTGTTACTTTTGACACAAGTTTTCATTGTAAGTAGGCACTAAAATAGAGGCTTATAATTAGCTCTCTGGGGAGGCAAATGTGTGGTAAAGCAAGGGGTAGAGCTTAGCAGGAGAAAAATCAAGGCAGGTATAGGAGAAACACTGCATGGAAGATGAGTAATACAAAGGTGATTTGTAACCTTGTGTGGGCAACACCACTACAGTAAGGGAAAAAAAGGGAGTTCTGTCACTACAGAAACTTTCTAGTTATAATTTCCTTACATATTAACATGTGGTTCTGAAAACATACTTGCCAATTCTCTAACACCGTTCCATCTTGGAGCGCTGTAGTGGGCGGGGATGAAGACCACCCCCCTCCTGGGCAGGTCACCTCCACGAGGGCAGCCTGAAGTCTTAACTTGTCTGACCCACGCCCCAGGGACCAGCACTGGACCCACGTGGACTCTGTTTCTGGAAATGAATTCTTCCAGACCTCCCCTGTAGTTACTTTCTTAACCTTTTAACATCTAAATCTAAGACTAGAAGTCAACTTTCAACCCTTGTGTCTCTAAACTTCAGGAGCCCTGCCATTGTGCATAAAACTGGCCTGGACACAGGAGTAGAAAGAAGTTTGCTTACTTCTGTGCCTTTGTCTAAGCTTGGCTTACTTCAGATGAAGTTCTGGCTGCTCTATATTCAAAACTTACAGCACCAGGACTTAGGCCCTGGGCCCAGCCAGCATCAGTCCTTTGTGACTTTTTTTCTCACTTTGTACTGACTCTTCTTGCGACTCAATTCCATATGCTTGGAGACTGTCTCTTGCTAGCACTAGTGTACTCTAACTCAGATGACCTACTAAACTATTTTCTCTGCTCAGGTTATTAAAATAGATGTTACAATAGACTTGAGTCTTGGTTAAGCTTTAAGATTTTTGTCATCCATTATAGTCTACGGTGACCTAAGGGGTGACCTGGAGTAGCTAATGGTTGCACCAAGAAAATAATATTCTCTCTAGGAATGACTCTTTGCCCACAAAATACGTACAGGGAAAAAAATCTGATGGAAAGGATGATGGTCAACAAAACTGTCTTTAGAGCAAACTAATAATTCTATCTGGTCCTTCTTACACTGTGTTTCTTTTTAGTGAGACAGACCTTAGGCAAATTTTAATAGCTGCAGAGTTCTGGTGATTACACAATGCTTCATAGTGCATCACAGAGCCACATGATTTCTGAGTCAGACTGAGTATAGAGCTTCATTTTTTGCAGAACACAGAAACATAAGGGGACACCCGTATGATCCCTAAGTTTTGAGCAGGTGACAGTTTGCCTGGCTCTATTCTGAAAAAGTTCTTTTGTAAAATAAGTCAATAAACTAAGTATGAAAGACTCAAAAATGAAAGTTTAGAGACACAAAAGCCCACTCAGGGGATTTTAATGTACAAAAATTCAAAGTGATTTGAATATTTTTCAATTCAGCCCAGGAGTGGCTTGGCAGGAGGGACCCCTGCAGAAGTCACAGGCTTTAAACATTCCCTACTGTTGTATGTTTCCTTTGTTTTGTCTTCAAGACGCCCACCCTGAGCAGAGCTTGCAAAGTGTTGCAAAGGGTTATGCTGCTGCATTTGTTGCTGCATTTATCATTGATCGTGCCTCCTGAAAAAAGTCTCATTTTTAGTAGTTCAGTGACAGGAAAGAAAATACTCACCCTCTCCTGTCATTCCCAGAAGTGGTAGTGGAGAAACCATAACCAACCAGGCATGACATTACTACAGTGAGATGCGTACACCCACAGGTAGAGAGGATTTCACAGCAGGGTGTAGGAGGTGATGAGCAGAGGGAAGTAAAAATCACAGAACTGTTGTACTTGAGAAACTACCATATTGTAACCAAAGAGCTGATAATTATGTCAATGAACATTCTACTTTCCCTTTACTACACTGATCTGTTTGTTACAAAGCAAGAACTTCTAGGCTTTCTTGTGAGGATTTCCCAAATATGCAAAATGTTTCACTACGGAGAAAACACCAGGGTCAAGAAAATACCTATTTTCATAATATTTTAACTGAAATGTATTCATGTATTAGCTCTATATGACGTAGATAATTGTTAATTATTTTTATAAAACTAAAATACAATATATAAAATGCAAAATATAAAAATAAAATATATAAAGGGGAAATTTATTTAAAAAACAATGCTGCAAACAGCAGTAACAGTAGCTGACAATGATGGTAAGTTGCAGCACACAAGGAAAGACTTGTAGGCTCACCTTTATCAAGAACCCTACACCAAACACGATGCTAATTGCTTTGGGAATATAAGAAGACAGTATAATAAATGGCTTATGCCCTCAAGGCATTTTGAGTTTAATTGGAAAAAGTAGTAATATGTAGACAGAAATAAAGGACTCTTCCACCCTAGGACATGAGTAGGGTGAGAAGGTCAAGAGCCAGAGCCAGCGCAAGATGGCCTCGATGTGAATCCCAGCTCTATGACTCAAGGTCAAGATTAGAGGCACTCATCTCAGACAGAAAATGTAAGAGGGTCTCAAAAATGCCCCAATATTAGTGATAAACAGTATTTTAATGCAATATTTTTTAAAGTTAAAAGTGATGCCAAAAAAATCCATGATGTACAAAACAGCTAACATTTAAATAAAGTCAGGCTCCACTGACGCCATGCCAAGTTGTTTTGGAGCCTTGGGCAAGAGAAAAAAAGTGAAACAACAAAAAGAAGAAAAATATGTGAGTCCCATGTAAGTATTTCAAGGTATTTTTTGAGCGTTAATTTTTTTCCAAGACATGAATGTAATTGAGAAAAAATTAAAAATTGAAAAGAACATTAAAACTCACATTGTTTTAAGTATTTTACTTTTATCGCAAACAGAATTAGTTATAAGTGTACTTTCCTAGCTTTCAAGGAAACAAATTTGTCACTTACTGTCTTCTAATCCTGGGTGAGTTTCTTAACCTTTCTGTGTCTGTTTCCATTATAAAGAGGACAGGCAGTGCTACCTCACAAGGTTGTGAGGAGTAAATAAGTTATTAGGCACTTAAAGTTAGGTTTGGCACTTAAAACAGTGACCGTACACAGCAAATTCTCCTCAAGATAAGTCATCGTTTTGATATTTATTATATAGACAATGTAAGTTTTAGCAGATCAGATGCAAGAGAGGAGAGAGTTTCAGTGGAGATGATTCATCACTCATTATCTGATATTTTACCCCATAGGAACTAGATTTTATAGGAGTTAGGACTCAGCTGCCTGCTCACCTCTTTATACTCTGGTTTATAACAGGTTACATCCCATAACGGGCACTTGATACCTATTTGTTGGATGAAAGGTAATCAGAAAGTGCTCCACAGAGAGGATGGGATTTTAATTGGTTGGCCTTGAATAAATATTAAGATAAAATTGGAGATGATGTAGTAGAGTATGATGACTTTAAATGCATTGAGTTTGAATTACTAGCATTATATCCAATTGGAAGTAACATCAGTCATATGGAAATGTGAGATTAGACCTAAAAGAGCAGCAGAATCAAAAGTAAATTTGAACATAATTCCATGGTTGTGGTAGGAGTTCGCATATGCAGGTGCCTTCCAGAGGAGAGGGTGTGTGCAAAGAAAAGTGAAAGCTCAAGTGGAGACAACAGTCTGAAGAGGACCTGGGGAAGATACCTGGAAATTCATGTTGATTCTCAAGAGGTAGCCACCTCCAAATCATATAACTTCTCCTTGACTCCTAAGATAACTTACTGGCATAAATGAAAATGAATGAGAGACCCAAATCATTAAGGGACTCATTCTAAAATATTTTTTTCCACTGAAGCCAAAGTTCACATGAAACATTCAGCAGTTAATAGCGTATATTTTAATGCCGTATGTTTATTTCTAATTAAATTCTAGGCGAAATATTTCTAATAAGATCAATATATTGCAAAGTCGCCAACTGTTTTGAAAAGCTGGAGAATCCAAGCCCCTCCCCCCATGCCTTCCTCTTAGTATGGAACACCATATATTGCCTTAATTTGTAGATTGATTATTCTTCAAAAGTTCATTTTCTAAGCCAGTAATTTGGAAACATCAGCAGTGTGGCTTCGTTCCCAGTTCACCTTGCAAATACTTATTTTTCCCAGAGTGTCCTGAACTACATTGTCAATAGTTCTCTAACTCCGTACTTATAATGTGGTTTCTATAACAACCATCATAGAGGATGTTGCCTATTTACTTGTTTCTCATACAAGCTCTTTGAAGGTGGAAGTTGGGCTTTAATTACCTTTGTATCCTCAGCACCCAACACCCTACAAGGGTGACCTATGGTAGATAATAAATATTAAGTAAATGAATGAATGAATGAATGAGTTTTGAGCTCTTCCAGTCTTGTCAGTGGAAGAAGAGAGTGTTTCCTCTTCCTTAAATAGTAAATTAGAAGGCTCTGGGAACATGCAGTAGGAGTATCTGATAGGGTGCAGTGTGGAGAGAGAAGACACCAAGGCTGTTGGGGAGAGATGGTAGCTGTTGAGATAACCCCAAAGTCCAGGGAATGTGAAGAGGGGCTCCAGAAATGCAGGAGTAGAAAATGTATATGGCATATTTGCAAGCTCATGGGGAATAAATTGGCATGATATACCCTGCTGGTCGCCAGTCTAAATCTATTCCTTCCTTCCTTCCTTGGGAAAGCCTAGATTTAATTCCCTTGGCCACATGCCATGGAAATTATCCTGGATCAAGCCCAGGTCTCCATTCAAACCTAACCCAGTATATCTCCTAACAAGAAAGGAGTTAGGACTTAGCTGGTTGCTCACCAATTTATACTCTGGTCTATAACCAGTTATGTCCCAAAGTGGGCAAGAGAGGAGTTATGCTGGGCTGGGGGTATGGTTCTGGGAGAAACTGTCTTCTTTTTGAGAAGTGACAGACAAGAAGCCATTCCTTTCCTCTGACTGCTCTGGAAATCTTGCTGCAATTTAATGCTTGGAAGGGCCCCCACTGTCTTGGGACCCTAAGGATGGGCGTCAATGCAGAGTCAGTGGTATAGAGAGAGAGGGGGACAGAGCTGGGTCTTCCTTCAAGCCACCGAGCCCCTGGATTAACCAATCCTAGAACCAACTACTTCTGGACTTGTTAAATGAAAAAATAAATAAATAAATAAACCCCTCCTATCATTTGAGCCCATTTGAATTCATTTATGTGATTTAAAATGAACTGTGGCTATGGATTTATGAAGACCTGATCTTTGCTCGTGTAGCAATTGATAGATTTTACCAGGAGCCAAACTTCAAAGTGTGGAATAAATTAGACCTGCATATTTCAAAATGTGGTTTGGAATCACCATCTATAATGAAATAAAACATTTCAGTTAATGCTTATTTGAAATGTCTCAGTGAATTATTAGACTCGTAAGCAGACAAAAATACCAAAGCCACCTTGCTATCCAAGATTGGAAAGTCTAGAATAAGTGGATTCTATTCAAAGAAGCAGCTGGAACTTGGGACTTAGTAAGAAGCTTGATCGTGGCTTCTATGCTATGTCATTTATAACACAAATATTTGTTTTCGGCTGGAGTACAAGTCCCCATATTAATTAGAGATAGAATTGCTGACTCGGTTTTCAGAATGTAGACAAGAAATACTCCTCCTCCTTGACTCTGAAAAACAGTTAGGATGGGAAAGGCAGGAGTGACATTATTCATTCCAGAATAGCTTAGAGATGAGCTTGCATCTCTTACGAAACTTTAAGGAATCAAAGATAGTGACACAAAATATAAATCCAATCAACCCTTCTATTTGGTGGCTGATAGCCTTTCAGCATTTCTATTTTATCTTTCCTGCCATTCATTTTAAATGTCATTAATGAGACTAAGAAACATATCAATTTGTTTTCATTTCCTCCCACCCCATAGAGTGACCTTTCCCTTCTCCCATTTGAGCAAAGAATAGGTTCTGTCCTCCATTGTCTCAGATGCTGCAGGGCAGTATTTTCCCCCTTGACGTTTGTTTTTAAAAGCTTACACCATCTATTAATTTAAAGGTGATGGCGATCTCTATAGGAAACTTGGAGAAAGTGGAATGTTTATCAGATTAAAAAAATTGCTGGAGCTAGGAGGGAGGGACCCATATGGGCTCCTCAAGCATCAGGGGTCAAAACCATCTCCATAAAAAGGCCATAAAGAGGTGTCCAAACAGTCAAAGGCTTTGCTTTGTGGTTCACCTGGGGAGACAGGACTCTAGGCTGCAGCCTTGTCAAAGACTCTGTGGCTCAAGGACCACAGAGGGAGAAACACAGCCACAGGTTTGAGGGATCACACTGGCCAGCACATTGGGTGCCTGCAGTGGCTAATATAGTTCAATGACTAATAACCTGAGGGCTTCCCCCCAAAATGACCCTTGGGGTGAGGGGGTTCTGGAGTAGTCAAGAATGCTTGGAGATGCATTTCTTTTTTGCTATGTAAGAAAAGGTGATATTGAAATCAGTTGCTATCAATACATGAAAAAACTCAGTGTCTTTTACCACCTAGGTCTGTGGCCTGGGATTGATACTAGTAAATATCAACTATTCAGACCTCATACTCTAGATTAAGTTAGTCATGTCCACTTGGGTACATGCTTGCTGCCAGGCAGTCTGAAATGAGACCAAATAGTAGCACTGGAAATAGACCAAATAGCACCGGAGTTGAGGCCAGGAACCTCAGATGGCCCAACTCAATTCCTAATGTTAAGTAGCAGCAGCCAGCACTGGCTCTCTTTATCAAAGTTGGAATGCATTAGAAGGATATTGAATAGTTGACAGGATGGATGGACAGAGTGGAGGACAAGGCTCAGGAACTGGGCAAACCAAGAGGATGAGCGGTATGGACCACAGCAGCCGGACAATCTGCTGGCGCCAGTACCGCACTGCGCCCACAAGCTGACACTGTCATGACAAGTGGCTTCTGAACAATCCTTGAATCTTTGCCTCATACTCTTGATATTCAAAGTCCAACAGAGGTGTGCTGGGCAGCCGATTCTGGGCCCTGCACCATCCTCTGGATGCCTGGGAGAGGGGGTGATCTCCTCGATACAGTGTCAAGCATTGCACCTCCCAGTAGTACCTGCAATGAGGTATTCCCTCCATATTGCAATGAGGGATGCTGAGCAGAAAAAAAACTAGACAAATGTCATCACATTCCCAACCACTGAAAGAGAACAGAGGGTTGTTAAGGTTTTCAAAGCTTTAGCTTTAAACAACCTTGGAAATAGTCACCTTATCCCTAGAATGAAGCCATACGAAAAACTGATGCATGCTCATAATTTCCAGATCATTTTGTGGCCCATGGCCCTGATTCCTACCCATGTACTTGGCCTGAGTTGCCTCTTCCATTGATTTTAGACAACTGCAGCAATTCTCAGCATTCGGGGACTGAAACACTACCCGGGCCCCAGGGCTCAGAACAACCCTTCCGCTTCATCTCCCACCTCTTACCATGGCCCGCGGGGCACGGTCCTGTTGGCTTCCTGGTAAAGTTAAGAGGGAAGATAAACTTAAGGACCATGCATTCAGGGGGATCTTTTTGTCTCCCAACTTATAAGCAGAACTGAATTCTCAAAAAAATAAGACTATGGCTTCGTTTTTAAGCTCTTCAGAAGTGGGAAAATACTGTCCTCGATATATCCAAGAGTAAATAAGACACAAGCTGTGCTTGAAGACTCAGTAGAAAACAGAGCACGCTTGATAAAAACAGGAAAAAAAGGATGCTCATAGATTGTCTCCAATGCCTTTGAGGACATGTGCAAGGAAGATGTACCAAGGAAGGTGCCAGTGGTCAGAGACACATCGGCCCCTCCTCTGGGAGTGCTCAGGTGCCGTCTCCAGCTTTGGGTAACAGATGTAGCTACAGATAGAGCCCGTGTGAGATGTCAAGGCCTCTCTTAAATCTGGCAGCGCTGGAGGGAAAAAGCCTCAGGATCTAAAGGATCTCCTTTTTTCTAAAGGTTCATCAGAATCAGGGGCCTGACAGAAGAGACAAGTGCTCTGGAAAGGGAAAAACTAGATGCCGTTTAAGGGCACATCAAAACTACAACTTGCGACAGTGAGTGCTACGAAGCCTTAGGAAGAATTTATCAATGACTGATGCTTAATGAATGCTTAGTAACTAATTTTCTTTAAAAAAAAAAAAAGAAAAAGCTGGAACTGTTTAAATAGAGGCAAAATATTTCCCGTGCTTCTTGTTCTAATTTCTCTTCTTTTTCACTTGGTCACTATAATTAAGGGTCTCATGTCCTTGGTTTGACCAAAGGAAGTCCCAACACCCCTTCCTCCCTGCCCCCAGTGCTGCGGTCCAGTCCCCACCCTCTCGTAGTAAATGTGTGACTAGCAGGACCTTGCCAGCCACAACCCAGAGGCCTCAAAGTTGGCCACCAGCCAATAGCAAACAGGTTCCAGCCGGCCATACCTGTGGTTTTGAAAGCTACTTTGTACCCAACCCTGAGGTGCGGTGTGGAGCTGGGACAAGAACAGGCAAGCTTCTGCTGAGTTCTGTGGATGCGTGGGGTGAGCCTGCTCTGGGCTTACTCCAAGTTAGGCTCCCCAGTGGGAACCATGGGGCAAAGGTAAGAAGCCCCAAAGGAAAAGAGCAAATTTTAAAATTCTAAGGGCTCCACTAAGATGCAGAAGTCTTTGTCTCCTCCCCCACACCTTCTTTCATAGCTGGGCACTCTGCTAGAGGAGGAATTTCTATCTCTTGTTCACAGGGGAGGAAAGTGAAACTACATATTGTCTCATTTTTCATGAGGTGCAGTTAAGGTATGTAGCATTTGTAAGTACTCTACACATATTAAAAAGAATTAATATTGCAGTTCCTCACAACTTTACAAATATGACTGAAAACAGCTGAAGGTCATAGAATAAGGACTCTGTATGAGTCACGTTTATTTCTTTCCGTTTCCTAGCTGTCACACTACCCCATAATAAAGGACTTTCTAGCCCATTATTACTTCAGGAACACCAGCATTTCTCCGAGGACCTCCCTACCCCAAGGAGTTTGTACTCTATCTCCAAAGAAGATATGACATCCCCAAACACTGAGTCAATTTATCAGGTTAGTTAAGGCATAAATTACTCAGCCATCAATCTTTACATCAATCAGATCAGCATGGAGCTGCATAGATTTGCTATTTTAGACCAAGCTGCATATCTGAAGACAAGTCTTCAGCTGGTGAGAAATTCCCAGGGTAAGTTTTACAGGTAGTAATTGTCCACGGTTGGTTATTGGTATAAATTGTAGGCTCTTGGCCTTTCAGAATTTGGGTTCCAAACTGGCAATATATAAATTCCACGAAAACTGGGTACATCATATATTTTAATTTGTAAAGATGCTCCCCAACTCTACCAATGTTCTTTTCATACTCAGTCGATGACCCAGTCTCCCGCTTCATTGAGAAGGGAAAGGGCATCAGGAGTGATAACTTCCTTGCTTTCTCGTCTTTCTACTTCCTAACGTGTTTTTCACTCATCTTCTTCCTTCCAGCTGAAGGGATATGTAGCCTCCCCCAAGACTCACCGTGGTGCTCCTAATACTCTTCCCATCACCCTGAAACCTCAAGCCATCAATAGGCCCCATTCACTTCTTTGATCTCTTTCCTCACCACCAATCCTCTCCTTTCCTGCTTTCCCTAAGAAGCATGGCCAATACTCTCCATCCTGAAATACCTCTCAGTTCAACCTCTCACCTTGTCACCGCCAATCTCTATGAATGCTCTGCCCTCTCTCTTACCAGTTGCACAGATCTCATTTGATTGCCCTTAATATCAGCCTTTTTTAACTTATGCTTTCTTATTTGGATGTTTGCATCTACCCCCATGGTTTCATGCATTACTTATAAACTGGTAATTCCAATGATCTATCTTTAGCCCTAAACTCTCTTCTGAATTTCAAACCATTTCTAAGTGCATATTGGCCATATTCACGTGGGTGTTAAGAGAGGCACCTAAATAAGCAAGTCTAAATACAAATTCATCCACTCAAATTTGAACCCCCTCTTCAGAAAACACCTACATTTTATCAACCTAACAGTTATTATCAAGTATCAGAAATTCTATAAACAAGACTACAATTACAGTAAATAACCTCAAAGATAGAGTAGCATAGGGGAAAACTGTGACACTCATAAAAACAAAACAAATCATTGAAGAATAAAGTAAAAGATGATTGAGTGGAGAAACCCAGAGTATAGAAAAATAGATTAAGAGAGTATATTAGAGAGGTGTCTTAGAGACAAATGGTGAAGATCAGACATGTCTGACAATTAAGAAATTGACTGAAGGTACTTGCTTGGGTTTAATTTGCTTGGTCTTCCATTTCCAAATGATCAAAGGATATCATTACCTGGACTATGATATGACTGTCAGTAAAGTGGATTTGCCTGTTGGATCTGCCTAACACAGCAGGAGAGAGTGCTTCCAGAAAAGGAAATGTAATTTGCAGCTTTCCATCCTCACTTAAAGCAAGAGCAGACCTCACAGAAAGCAAGTACAGGGAGAAACATACCAGGAGAATATGAATATCAAAGTCTTCACTCATTCCATGTGTTAAAGTTACACACAACACAAATTATAGTCACTTTCTACAAGTGACTCTGAGATATGAGAACAGGATTCTAATCAATATTTTTCAGTTCCCAGCTCTGATTTGTGTATTATTCTGTGACCTTTGGCAAATGGCTTAAATTCGTCAAGATTAGTTTCAGATCTAAAAAATACTATCTCACAGTTAAACGTCACTTTAAAAAATCAAGTTCAAGCTCAAAAGAGATGTGCTCAAAATTCCCTGCTTTGTCGATTGTTTAAATATAACTTACCAGTTGCCAAAAAATGGAATAATGTTAGCTTGCATTTCTAGGAAATGTCAGATGAAGCAATTGGGAAAATCCACCTGCTGTGCCTAAGCCTGAATCTAAAACAATAAATGGTCCATTTTTTTCTCTGGAAGTAGAGTTTGACTGAATTAATCTTGTTCTAAGATGAAAGTCTGAAAGTAAATATGATGAATCACTCCTCTTCTCAAGCCTACTTGCTGTGGTGTTAGCAGCGGTGCCCTGCTTTCTTTCCAACACAGTTTGAGTAAAGAGCCAAGCATCTGAAAGCAAAGTGAGATCAACAGATGCTCGTTTCCATAATTGGCACTTTTCCAATAGTCAGCCCCAAATTTAATTAGCCTCTTATCTGAAGCAGAAAAGGATTTCTAAAGCATTCTAGTAATCTGTGCTCGTTCTCTCCACTGGTCTGTGCCCCAGCTCCAACTGCCTTCTCACCCAGAAGCCTTTGAAACATGCATATGAAGCCCAGGATGTGTGCTAATTCTTACTGTAAATAAACAATTCTCTAAAAATTTTCATGGTATTTTTCTACTAGGGATAAAGAACAATATTCCACTGGACCGAAGCCACATACGGTACACGGGAAGAAGACTGAAAGTGAAGCTGCACATTTAACTTAGTCATAGCAGGTCAGCACTGTAATGAGTTAACTCACACCTCTTCTGTAGTGAACCTACCCAGCACTGGACTCCCTCCAACCTGCAGCTGGATCCCAAGTGGTTCCAGAAACGGCACTGATTTAACACAGCTGAGCAATACCCTCACTCCACTCTTCACTTGTCAGACGTGGTATTCAGTGAATTCTGTCAAAACTGCCAATCTCTTGGAACAAAGGAACTGTCTACACTTAGTCCTCTGGACAACTATCCAGTGTAAGATGGGGTTTCCAGGCATTCATATGATCATATGACTCCACGATGAATTCAGGGGTTCCTATTGACTCAGGAGGTTGATGTCAAGTGAAACAGAAGGTATACATGCCCATGGGGTATTGGCAGATGGTGGGGGGAGGTTAAGCAGAGCACTATCTGCTGTGACTATGTTCCTGTTGCCTGCTCAGTATCCTTTGCCCTCCGTGCGAGGAGTAAATCTCCTCTTGATGTTCAAGAGTGCTCTATCAATGAGAAACAGACTCCCGTGGTATAGTGAGGATCCAAGGTGTATGTGTTTTTAATCAATGCTATATTTGAAAGCTTATTGTATGCCAGGCAGCGTGCAGAGCCCCTCATGTGCATTTTTTCCATCAGTCATTACGGTGACTTTATGTTCTAGATATTATTACCTCTCCTTTTAAAGAAGAAGTATTAAGGCATCAAGACATTAAATAATCTGTTCAATGTCACACTGCTGGTAAGTGCAATAGGCTCTTATCACCCCCTAACCTCCATGTGCACCCTGGGATCAGGCATTTGCCTCCCTGGAATGTCTCAGTGAGGCTTCCTTTAGAGTTGTTCTGTACATGCAGCAGTCCCAGAAGGTCAGCACTTTCACTGGGTTTACCCACAGCTCTACTGGGGTGACCTTCGCACCCCTGGACTCCTTCCAACCTGCAGCTGGATTCCAGCTGTCCTCAGCAGCAAAGTTCATTTAATACTGCCTCAGCATATTAAACTATCCATTTTATTAATACTAATAAGATGCATTTTTAAACTTAACTGCAATATGATTGCTTATTTGGCTTCCTTGTCCATAACAATTTCATTTATTTATTTATTTTTTAAAGATTCATTTATTTATGCGTACAAGCTGGGGTATAGGACAAAGGCGTGGGGCAAAGAAATAGAGGAGTGAAGAGGGTGACACCAGAGACAGTGGGGAGCAGAACAGGAAGGCAGAAATATACTGCTGAGGGGAGCAGGGGGCGAGGCAGGAGAGGTCTGCTGCACTATGTGGGGATATCCTTGGCTGGGTGTCCAACTCGCACCGCGGCCGACAGCTCACAGTGCAGCGCTTAACTGCTGCACCACCAGGGAGGCCCCATAACAGTTTTGAAGAAATAAAAACGTAGGTCTGACAAAGATGTAGAGGAGCCTCAGAAAACAGTGGTAGATGACCGGTAGAGTTAGAAGAAGCCCGAAAAAGTGTTAAAGGATGTCACAGGAAAGCTCAACATCCTTCATCAATATCAAAATTAAAGACTATGGACAAAACAATGGATTGTAATGTCAGCTTGTCTGCACACAGCATAGAAGAGGCAGACCTCTTTAGTCCCTTTTCTAATACATAAGTACTTCAGTCCCAAAAGAACAGTAAAACAAGAACCCTTTCATTCAATCTGTCAATCCTATGTTGTTGGGGTTTTTGGTTTTTGTTTTTGTTGTGTTGGTTTTTTTTTTTTCACTTTAGCTTCAGCCCAGCCAAGAATTCATCTGAAAAAGGGTAGTATGTTTTGGGATGTGGGGCGGGGAGGTATGCACACATGCTTGTGTGTCTATGCATTGGAGGGAAAAGATTAGGCTTTAAAAGTATAAAAGTAATATGTTCATTAAAAGAAGTTAAAACATAAGTACAAAAAATTACTTGAAGTCCATGTGCTATAGAACCAAAGTTCACGAGTTGTTCCCTTCTTTACATCTTTTTTCTTGATAATGACAAAGTGTGAATCAGTGTTTCAGCCTAGCCTTGATAATTCTACCAAAAACTTTGCTTGACTGTATTTTTCCTTTACGATTCATTCTCAAAAGTAGAAAAATGAGTTATAAAAATGCATGTGTATATAAATATGTATAAAGTACACTTTAGTAAAATACTTAACAAGCATTTTTCAGTACTTCCTGTGTACGCCACACTAGAGCAGCTGTTTCCGGGAATCCTAAAGAAGAAAGTCTCCACCCTTAGCTTTAGCTAAATCTTACTTTAAAACCACTATTCAGTAATATCAAAACACATTTGTTTCATTGTGAGCAAGTGATCACATTGTTCTCATCATTTGACATAAAATGATTTTCTAAAAGTGTATTTTATATACATATATATATATATATATATAATACAAAATGACCTTGAATAGAATCTCTATATTTTAAAATTATTCCTAGTTTTCACCTCACTACTGGAGATAAGAAATACCAAGCTAGCTAAAATAGAATCAGATCAGTTCCTTCTATCTTTAGTTAATGAGAAAATCTGTTAGTTGAGAGTCTACTTTGTACCTAGAATTTTGTATAAATTCTCCTTAATCCCTACAATAGCCTCATTTTACAGATTAGAAAATGAGGTCTAAGGAGTTAAGTAACTTACCCGAGATGACCCAGCTTGTAAGTCCTGATTTTGAAGCTTAGTCTATAACTCCAAAACCTTTGTTCTTTTCATAATACCAACCCACCTATTTAACAGGGCCCCTATTTCCCATCTGATCCCCAAGCCTCCTACTACATGCACCAAAATAGTTTTACAAGTCTTTATTCTCCCACAAGAAAATCGAAATATCTCATGAGAAGAAGTAAGTTGAGGTCTGTGGGAGGTATTGGGGACGTGGAGGGAATAGACACAACTCACACAGCCCTGCCAAACTCAGCCTCGACCACAAAGACAAGGTGAAGCCACACACCTTATCCAGAACTTTTAATTGTTAAAAATGTATTAGTTCTTCTTGAAAAAGAAAAGGTTTACTCACAGAGTTAAATTAGTCAAAGAACAGGCTAGATACAGTAACTTAATCTAATTACTTAATCTCTCTCATTTTTTCAAATGCTTATTTCTTAGGTCAGCGATTTTTATTTGCTTTCAGAGCCACGAGTTGATTTCTTCCTACTAGCAACTATCTGCTTTGATATTCAGAACCTTACCCCTTTTTCTCTCCAGTTAGAAAGAGGGTGTTAGACATATTCCATTTTAAAATAGTGTCATTAACTATTCAGATTTCACTGACAGTCATTAAGCACCCACAGGCCAGATGTTGGTTTTGGAAATTTGAGGTGCTTTATGTCTTGAAGGAAACTTCCTGTCTGGCAAATGTTGAAGTGACTCAAGTTTTGTAGTCCCTTCTTCAAACACCATTTCTACAGTCAGTGACTTGTTCCAGTAGTAGTTTCTGAACATCTATCAACCACTAGGCTATTAATTCATACTGTAGCTGGTCAATAGCTCCCACTTTGCTGGTTTGACTGCAGGCCCAGGGAGAAAATGAAGAGAGTAAAGTTCATGATGATAGCTAATACTAACACAGTGCTTGCTTGTGGATCAGGGACAGTGCAAAGCATTTTACAGACACTAACCATTTAATCCAACTCCAACCCTCATGTTACAGATGAAGAAACTGAGGCACAGAGAGATTAAGGAATTTGCCCAAGCTCACATAGCTTTTAGAGCCAAGATCTGATCTCAGGCAGTTGGGCTCCTGGTCCTCATTCTTAAATACTGTATTATATTGTTTCTCATCTGATTAGTGGTAGCCTAAGAGTGTGATTCAAAAAGCAGACAACTTTTTTTCTCCTGCCAATCCTGACAAAATCATTAATGTAACTACATTTTGCCTTTCATAGTCTTGAGGGAAAAAGTGGTTAAAATGAGCTGCTTAATGGGCTCTGTGATTCTGAGCAATTCTATATGTTGAGTGCAGCCATCACTTAGTAGAATGCAGCTGCTGACTCTGCCATTCAGGAGGCTCACACTGAAGCTGAAGTAGCAGTAATTCAAAATTGACAAGCTTGGAGAGATTTGAAAAGTCCGGTCTGTTATTAGCACTTAATGGAATCAAGTATTCAGTAGACTATAGTAGAAAGTATAACAAGAATAAATCTCAATAAATCAGCAGATTCCAGGAACGAATTGGGGCTAATATTTTTTAAAGTATTCTATATATAAAAAGTGAAGGTTATTCCTGGAAGTGAATCCCTTAAGTTGACAGAATAGTTTTAGATTTCCTAAAATGCTTATTTTTAGAAAGGTTCAACTAGAGCAAAAATAATTTAAGCTATCAAAGTGTTTAATACTTAGTACTAAAGATATAACACAGACATATTATATTATGAAAAATACTAACTTTCTGGTTATCATATAATTGCTATGTAAAAGTAAAAAATAATTACAAAAATAATTACAGTTCATATGATCCTTATGAAAGATTTTTTGGTAAATTCTATTAGTTCCTACCTATGATGTAGTGTTGGTAGAATTGGCATACTAGACTGAGATCAGGATACTAGAAAACTACTTTACTGAAATAAGTACTGAAAATAGTGTACATTCCTTTCATGTTCAATTCCGTGTGTCAGTGACTTCTAAAGAATGAGGGGAACCCCAGGCATTTCCAATTTGAAAATGTCATGTAAAATCGGCATTTCTGTCATCTCTCAGAAACCACCCAACAAAAAATAATGGCAATGAGACAGAAATGAAAATCCGGTATTCAATAAAAAATAAATAAATAAATAAAAAGGTGAAAGTCCTAACTACAAAATACATGGATGGGGTAGCAAGAGCAGTGGAGCGTGAACAAAGGCTTAAAAGGAAACTGAAAGAGATCTACATATCTTTTTTTTAATATATATTTTATTGTTATTTATATCTTTTACATTTTGTATTCCCCTTGTATTCCACCATCAATTCACCTGTGATCCATCTCTGTGGTCCTTTGTGTCCTTTTCTACCCCATTTTGTGCCCTTATCCTCCCCTTTCCCCTACCCCCCCCAAGTGTCTCTCTCCTATTTAGTTTCCCTATAGTTCTATTGTAAGTGAAACCATTCTATATTTTTCTCTTTGTTTCTGGCTTGTTTCACTGAGTGTGATCCCCTCTAATTCCATCCATGTCGCCGCATACATGTCTCAGAAAGAACTTCTTTCTGAGCTGCGTATAGGTGAAAAATCAATAGCTTCCTTTGTATGACAATGGAAATAAGTGGTGTTATAGGATGAATGTACTCCCACCAAAACTATGTTAAAGTCCTAACGCTGGTGGCTATAAATGTGAACTTTCCTGGAAATAGTATTTTCAGATATAATCAAGGTAAAATGAGGTCAAGTACATTAGGATAGACCCTAATCCAGTGTCTGAATTATATACAATAATTCTTCTTTATAAGAAGTCAGACATTTGGACAAGAGAGAAGAGATTCGGTGCAGCCATTTTGGATAAAAATATGGGAATTCCTCAAAAAAATTAAAATTAGAAATACCATATGATCCAGTTATCCTACTCTGGGCATTATCTGAAGAATACAAGAACAAAAATGTGAAGATATTTATGCGATACACACCCACATTCATCACGGCTTTATTCACAGTAGCCAAGGTTGGAAAACTCAGTGCCTATTGACAAATGAGTGGATAGAGAAAATGTGGCATAAATACCCAAAGAAATATTATTCATCTACTTAAGAAAAAAGGAAATCCTGCTATTTACAATAGCATGGATAAAACTAGCATGTATCATGCTTAGTGAAGGAAGTCAGACAGAGAGTGGCCAATCACTGTATTATTTTACTTACATGTATGAAACAAAGAAACAAAATGAATGAATAAAAAAAAAGCAAACTTTTAGCCAATAAGAAGAAATAATGGTTACTAGCAGTTTAGGAGAATAAATTGGGTAAAAGGGGTCAATCGTGTGGTAAAGGATGGAAACCAGAGTCCTGGTGGCATACATAATATAGTAAATGCAGATGTCGACTTAAAATGCTGTACACTTGAAACCTGTGTAATGTTATAAGTCAATGTTACTTCAAAAGAAAAAGAAAAAAGAAACACTGGGGCTGCGAGCAGCCACCAGGAGCCAGGATAGAGGCTGGAATGGATTCTCTGCCAGAGCCACTAGAAGAAACCAACCAAGCCACAGCTTGATTTCAAATTTCCAGTCTCCCAAACTATGAGAGAATGTATTCTTGTTGTTTTAAGTCACCTTGTCTTTGGTACTTTGTGATGGCAGCCCTAGTTGGCTAATATAGGTAAATAAGTGATAGCACCAGGTTCCTTGGATCTTGTTTGATTTTGAGTAGCAGAGGGTGTGGGACTAAACTAGAATTCCACAAACAAGCTGTAGCCACAGGAAGTCACATGTTCGTGGGGAGAGAAAAGAGACTACTCTGTGAGCAGCTCTGCAGATGACTATCTTCCTTGGCTGAGGAGGGGAAAAAAGGCGACAATAACTCACATGCAAAACCCTGGGTCAAAAGAAAAATTCTTAATATTGTAGAAGGCATTCTTGGTCACAATAAAACCTCCCATATGTAAAGAATTAATCAAGGAAAAACTCTTCTTACTCAAATATGAGGAATCCAAAACAAATCAACAACGGTATAAGGATAACACTTTTAAATCCAGAAAAGCAAATGCAGATGAATAGTCATCATGAAAATATTACCTCAAAGCCAGTGAAAATTTTAAACACACAGTTTGCCTTACATAAAAAAATAATAATAATAGTCATTCTTTGCAGAAAACAAGCATGAGACAAAGAAATAACAGCTGAGAGAGGAGAGAGGGAGATGACTATAGGACCCTCAATGATTATCAGTGTCAAAAAGCCTAAGTTGAGTGTCAGCAAACAGCATCCAGAAGCACATTATGCTAGTAACACACCCAAGGGTGTTTCCTTCTATGAATGCAGGTTTAGTTTACTATTAGAAAATCTATTTTTATAACTCACCACATTAATAGACTTAGGGTGAAAAATCATATATGTTTTCATCTCTATAGAGGCCACAAAAGGATTGGAAATTTGATTAGAAATGCTCAGTAAAATAGGAGTAGCTGGATATTCCTTAGTAAAATAAAAATGGCCTCTCTCCCAACCCCAAACCTAAATCCTGCATGCTGGAGACATCTAGCTTTTTCCCCCACTCAGGATCTTTACATTGACTATGCTCTCTGTAAGTGCTTTGCTCCTAGACCTCCCAAGGTTGATTTCTTCTCCAGTGTTCAAGTGTCACATCCTCTGAAAGACCTCCCATGACCAATCAAGAGAGAGATGATACCAGATGAGACGGTCCTTCTCGGAATACTAAACTCAACCCATAGGCTAGTGCTGAACAACTCACTGGCCTACTTATGAAAAATAAAATACCTGTGGTTTGTGAGAGGTTTTGCTTTGTTTTTCTTTTTATTTAAGATCAGGCACCACCACTCAAACCTTTCCTTTGTTATGCATGACATCTCCATCATTCAAGGGTTTCTTATTTTGACTAAGTCCACCTGCTATGAAACATATGATTCTTCTCAACTACTTCTCTTCTTCTTGGAAATAGGCACAACAGAAGTTTAAATTTTATTTAGAAAAAAAGTCTTTCTCCCAGCCTCATCAACTGATTTTTCTTCTTCACCTTCCATTTTCTCCCAGACCATGTCAATAGGCACCTCAGCCGTGATGACTCACTGATCGTTCACTGTTTGAAGATGTTGGTGAAGGGTTGCCCAATCAACACAAAACCATGGATAGGCAACAAATTGGAATGGTCCTGGCTGAACTTGGTTCTTTCTGGGATAAAGATGTCCCCAAACCCACACTCTTGTTTTATTATGTTGTTGAATTCCCAACAAGTTAGTGAAAAGAGGGCAAATTAGATGATGAAATGATCTCTCTTCTACCAGTCCAACTGTATTGGCAACAATAGTACCAGTGCACCAAGACTTCTGCTAACATAACAGGAATTTCCCTCAATTTTTCACAAAAATCACTAAGGCTGAGTCACTTCTGAAGAAGTGATAGGAAAAATCCTGAGATGGTAGATAGGCCATATATCTAGCTCCATATTCATATCCCTAGGAATATCCCACCATAGACACCATATACCCAGGCAAAATATATCAAAATATGCCACAGTCTCCCAAAGTTTTAAGTGAACTAGCAACAAACATTGAGTGTCCCTAACTGATTTCCTGTGGAATAGTTTAAATTAGATGTTATAGAAATGTTATACAACATTAGGTAACAAATATATCAGAATTCTTGTTATATGAGTTTAAGCCACTGTTAGTTGGGTAACTTTTTATTTGCAATCAGACACTCCTAACTGATAAACTACTGTGGAAATTAAAGAGAAACAACAATGAATGTTTCTTGTATGCTAGTCCATCCTAAAAATTATAATCAAAACATTATTTAATGTTAAATGAGCTTTAATTTCAATACTCTTTTAAGGAAAAGAATGGGGGGGCAGGGGCGTGAACCACATTTCATGAAACCTAAATTCAAGTCCTAATTCTGTTATTATTTGTCTTATGGCATTGGTCAAGTCAACTTACTGAAGATTCCCTTCTTCATTTGAATGATGAGGGAACTGGACTAGATGAGTTCTCTAGTTCCCTTAAACTCCTAAGCTCTGACTCTATGAACTGCAAGAGTTCACTGGGGTAGTTTTTTAGGACTCTTGATTATCTTTAAAGAAAAAAAATTCGTTGTATCAAATTAGCATAACAATATCCAATAATGGAAAAAATGCAGGCATATTAGAACTCATATAATACAATTGGAGACATCAATTGGTTTACTCCTCTTAGAAGTTATTTAGTATTATGTCAGTGGTCTTTTTTAAAGTCAATATTCTAACAGAAAATAATTATCATGTGCTCTTAAAAAGGAAACCAGATAGCATAATGGGACATAAAGAATTATGTTTGAGTTTAGAACATGGGGAAATAGATTTTTTTCTAATCTCACTGATCGAACCTCTGTTTTTTCCATCCTGGAATAATGAACATTCCCTTTGAATCAGTTTATGATCCTCTAACCTATTTTTCTGGGGACACTTATCCATATTCATGGCAATGCATTAACCAAATACATAGTGAGCACCAACAATGAACCAGGCACTGTGCTAGATATCAGGACACACCAACTTCACATTGTCCATGAACCAAATCAAAATACTTGAGTAATGACAATAATGATGCAATGTATTCTACTGCCAAAGGTTGCTGTGAATTACAATAGGACCAAAAAAAGAAGGCTGTGGCTGACATCTGAGACCCCTTTGCAGGTGATGGTGCTAAAAGAAGACTAAAAGGTCCAAGGATGGACATGACAATTTCAGATTATGTGAACAGTAAGTACAAAGGTGTGGAATAATGGCACAGCATAGCAAGTTTCGAAAAGGACAAGAAGTTTTGTGTGGAGGAATTTAGGGAGCTTTAAGGAGAAACAAGAAAGTGAGACTGGAGATAAAGCGAGAGCTGTGGGGAGCCTCTAAGTCCGGCTGAGAAGTGCCAACTTTATTCATTATGTATTGAAATCCACTAACGGGGATTAAGCAAGAAAGGGACAGTCATATTTGTGACTTAAAATGATTCCTTTGGTAGCAGTATGGGTGTTTCCTCGCTAAGATTTAAGCAGGTAAAAGGCATTTCAATAATCCAGGTGCGACATAATGGGAACCTAGGCAGCGAGAAGTGGAAAGGGAGAATGAAATTCAAGAGGCAAAAATTGGTTGGCCTGCCTAATCTGATCAATTAGATTGATTATATGTAATGGAGGCAAGAAGTAAAGGATAAGGAGAGGGATCTAAGACAAGTTCAAAGTTTTTAGCATAATCAGCTAACTGGATGTTGATAACACTAAGCGAGATAAAGAATATGAGGCAAGAATGAAAATGATAAGACAAAGGAAAGGCAAGAAAATGATCCATTTTGACATGGTTAAGTTGGAAGAGTCCATAAGAATATCCATGGGCAGGTGTCCTGTGAACAGTTGAATATAAGAGTGTGGAACGTAGAAATAAATGTAGGATTCAAGTTACCAACAAGTGACAGCTTCAGCTTTGAAAGAAAATTAAATCATGTAGGAAATACAGGATGGAAAATATCTGCTTTCAGCTAGATATTCAAATTTTTCTCAAATTATCTACTTTCAGAAAGTCTGTACTCTCTATCAATTTTATTTGCTCACCAGACTTTTCCATTTGGACATGTTACTATTGCCTACCATGAATGAATCTAATGATACTGAAGGTCAAAAATATTGACTACTGGAATTATATATGGTTCAACTTTTATAACGGGCATTTCACATCTGTATTATCACAGCAGTTTTCTGGCTTCTTTCAACTCAGCTCCTTATAATTCATATTGCCAAATATTTCTCATCCCTCTCTTCAATATACTATTCTCCCCTTTTGCAGCACCTTATTAATTACTACAGCTAAGGTAACCCCCCACTCCCTTTCTATCACTTCTCAACATTATTATCTACCTAATAGGACTGGGTTCTGCAGAGTCTGATGTACCAAGCCACCATATTCATTCTATCCTAGGCTAACGTTGAGCCCCTAATCTGGAATCTCCTCTTCTCAGCTTCTCCAGCTTATCTGATGATCTTTTAAAGCATCGTTTCTCAACTGTCTGACCTTTTGATAAAGCTAACACAAAATTCATTCTCAAAGTTTCCTCCTTGTCAAACTTTCCTTCCTTCTTTCTTCCAATAGTGAGGTTGGAAAATTAAGTGCATGTTTTCTGAGGCTCCTCTGGAACGAGGAGAGGCCAAGTGACACAGTTCTGGCCAATGGTGCCCTTCTACTTTCTGCCATAGAAATGGGCAGCAGTCTTTGAACTGTGGCATTCATCTTGAGATCATAAATCAACGAGGCAGACACTAAAGATTACAGAGTGGTAAACACAAATTGCTGGGTCCTTGATTACATCCCTAAGCCATGAAGCCAGGACTGCCTACTTCTTAAACTATGTGAAACTCAAACTATGTGAGAAAATAAGTCTGTAATTGTTTAGGCCTGCCTTTTTTGTTTGCCCATTTGTTGTTTCTTGCAACAGAAAAAAATGCCAAATTGTTACACATAGTATGCTCACAAATATTTTCAACAATAACCTACATTTCTAGCTAATAAATTCATGTGAGCATGCATGAAGATTAACTTTTACTTGATAGTTCAAATAATATCTAATAATGAAAAATTATTTTGTTAAGCAGCTAAGATAATGTAGATGCACATATCTTTCATCAACTATGGTTTTTTGTGGCAGCTGTTTTCTCTGAACGTCACAAAGTGTAAGAGAGCCAATAATTAAAATGCTTAACTTGTATGAAAGGGAGAGTTTCAATTATTCAATAGCAATGTTTGCTTATTCTATAAGCATTTATCTCTCCTAAATGCTTTTCAAAGAGTTCTGAGTTCTTAAACTTGGTATCTATTTGCTTTCCCTCTAAAAAGAGATGGACAAACCCTCAGAGTAGATTCTAAGATATCCTCTGTTCTGATTTGGACAGATGATCCTTCCCTGTGATGATGGAGCTAGTAAGATTGCTCCTAATGTTCCACTAGTAAGATTGCTCCTAATGTCCCCTCCACCCCTTTCAGGATTTACACTCCTGAATATTCTCCCTATAGTGTGGGCTGGGGTTAGTTGCCAGGTCATGTGATAATTCTGTTTATCATTTTGAGGAACTGCCAAACGGTTTTTGTAAAGTGGCTATAATGTCTTACAGTCCATATAACCTACTTTTAATCAGTGGAAACAAATGTGAACTATTTAACCTGAGTTTTCCATAATTAATAAAATGGGATAATTCCAAAAATAAAGACTAACATTTACTAAACACTTATGTGCACCAGCTCTGTTATAGGTAATTTCCAAGATTTTACTAATTTAATTCCTCGTGGTAGAGTTGTCAGATAAAATAAAGGACAACAGATACATTTAAATTTCAGATTAAAAATATATTTTCAGTATATATTATGTCCATGCAATCTTTGCTCAAGGTGTCTTGGTCGCATATGCTCTTATACCCCAGGAGGGGAATCTAGATAGAGTGACTCTGGAACAGCAGCTGTTAGTTTCAAGTAACTTCAAGTAGTTCTTACAAGAAAAATACACTACATAAAAGGACTCAGTACCCACAATAATAAATGTTAGTGTTATTAATAAATAATAAATGTTCTCAATAATATTGTTTGTTCCTTCCACATCGCTTCCATGCCTATCTTCTCTTTCCTGTACTACCACCCAATCCCATTAGAATTAAATCAACACTTTGGATGAAAATACTACTTTGTTTATACCTCTTTCATAGTGGCATTCTACAGGTGGGTTCATATTTGAATAATTGTAATTCCTGAATTGAAACTTTAATAAAAAATTATTTAATATCACTTTAATATACCAAGTTATAGTAAGCATATAGCAACACCTGTAGGAAATAAACTTTAAGAAATAAGCTTTATAGGGGCCTCTCTGGTGGCGCAAGGGGTTAAGTCTCAGCACTACGAAGCAATCACAGCCACTGCAGCACAAGTTTGATGCCCAGACAGGGAGCTGACCCACATGGTGCAGCAGGCCTCTCCTGTCTCACCCACTGCTGCTCTAAGCAGTGTATTTCAGTAGATCTGCCTGTTCTACTCCCCACTCTGTCTCTGGTGAATCTTCTTACTGCCCCCCCACCCCCGCCCACCCCACTCTTACAGGCATAAATAAATAAATCTTAAAAAAAAAGAAACTTCATAAATGCAGAACAGGAAAGTAAAGGTTTCTGTTCTAAGTTGATGCTTGACTCCCAATTTCAATCTTTAAAAATAACTAATTAATGATCAAGAGCACCAAGTTTGAAATACTAAGCAAATTAATCTAATTATATTCCTATATTATGATTGCCAATTGTTCAAATATATCAATGGTGGTTATTTTTTCTAAGAAAGCTTCTCAAATACATTAGTCTCTAGCATTCACCCCAACAAGATTTGCAGGAAGTTTTTAAAAAATAGATGTTAGTTTCTCCAGCATTCAATATGTCTCTAAACAATCATTTAACACAAGAAAATCATATATATTTTTTCCCTTCTACATTTCTATGATATGAAGAACAACCACATCCCTATGAGTAAGTGGTCCAGATTTGTTCACTCTCTGGAATTTTTTCAATTATGTTTGTAATTTTGTACACATTCATTCTTAGAAAATTAATGTACCCATGCTTTGGGCTTCCCTGGTGGTGCAACAGGTTAAGTACAACACTATGAAGCTATCCAGAGCCTCTGAGCACACGTTCGATACTTGATCAGAGAGATTCCCACATGGCGCAGCAAACCTCTCCTGCCTCGCCTGCTGCTCCCCTCAGCAGTGTATTTCAGCGGATCTGCCTGTTCTGCTCCCCACTCTGTCTCTGGTGAATCCTCTCACCACTCCACACATCTGGCCTACACTCCAGCTTGTATGCATAAATAAATAAACCTTAAAAAAATTAAGGTAGCCATGCTTAGAATAGGAAGCATGGGAAAATTTTCATTATTATCCTGGCATAACAGAGAAAATGTCTCTATATAAAGCTGGTTCCAATGTCATAGTAGTCATTTTGGTTACTGTGTTTCTTAGCCCAACTGTTCTTTTTTTTTCCAACTGAAAATCATGTTGGCTGGGAGCCATGCCACAGAATCTCCACCCTGAGGAGTGACTCAGATAATTAGACAAAAGCATTTAAACCTCTTTAGGATTTTTTCAGACTTCTCTTTTGACATGCCTTCCTCTTATTCAGAGAATTGGTAACTACAAATTTTGTGTAGTTGAAGGAAAATATATACTACCATTCTTAAATCCATAATGCCTCTTCTCAGCATCTTTATAAAGGTATACTACAACAAATAGTTGGTTTCTAACCATTTTGAGAAAGTCTTTGTTCACTGAATATTTTTTATGTACAGCATAATTTTTTAAAGTGTTTATTATGGACAATTTCAAACATACAAATAACGAATACCCATTTACTCAACTTCATTTACCAAGTCATGGTCAATATTGGTTCATCTATGATCCCACTTTCTACTCTCAGATTATTTACATACTAATCCTACTCAAATAATCTCATCTTTAAATCACTACATATTTTCCTAGTTTCAAGAATATAAACACTATTTTCAGTTATCTAAATATTTATTGAACAAATGAACTCTAAATACTAATATTAAAATTTTTTAACTCCATTTTGATAAATTTACCGATTGGAAGCCAGAAGATTTTTATATACGTTTATATACAATTAATACTACATTAAGTTCTCTAAATCAAAGCCTCAGAAAAAGGAAAGTCACAGTTCAGTCACTGACTCATTTCCTTGGATGATTCAACCTCCTGGCCTTCACACTGCCTAGGCAGCCTCTCCCTCCCGGTTTAATTCAGAACAGGGAAATAAATCCCTGATACCACAGAACTAGCTTTCCTGTGCTACCACATCATGCTCTTTTTAATAAATGAAGTCTATAAGCTTTTGTATGGTTTCATATTGAAGCACTGTTATATAATCCAGTTAACAGCAAATGAACCCAAACACCTGCATGGACTTTTCTAAAAGTTAATGAGAAAAAAATTCAGGGACATTTTTTCCTTCTCTTAAAAATGATTAGTCAAATTATCACTAGCACAAAGATAATTTCATTAAAATATGCATTTTCCACTATCTTGCACAAACCTTTGAAAGTAAGTCTGTGTTTTATCTTGTTTTTCCACATATTCTTTAAATATTTATATACTTCAAAGTTAAGTTCTTTGTGAATAAGCTCATGTGGTTACCTAATACAAAGCCCATACCCACAAAGACAAATAATAAGAATTAAACATCAATTCACCAAAGGCACATGGTCCATAACCCCTGGCCAAATGCAATACCGAAACAGAATACATCTGGTTCCTTCTCTCCAAGTAAGGGCAAGACAAGATGTAGCCATTGCTAAAGGGTTCAGAAATCATGTGTGCTGGTGCTGTGTTGAAAAAGAGCAACTTGTAAATCAGTCTCTTACTGGCTACGTGTAAAAGTATAACTGAAACTAATTTGATGTCACCTTGCCTACCATAGGACACATACTCTATCCCCAAGGTTTATCTCATCAACAAGGCCCTCAGGTGTTAGTGGATGTAGAAAGAAGAATGTTTGGTTTTAAAACCAACCTTGAAAGTTGACCAAAGATCTGAGGCTTCTAGGAGGGGAGGAAGAGCAGGGTAGAGCATGACTATGGTGGAGGTCTATGGATGCTTTGGTGGTGGACAGTATGGTGACCATACCTGACGGGAGAAATCCTGTATTGTCAACATATTAACAAGGAAGCAAAACAACAGTGCTTCCTTAAAAGAAAAAAAGAAGAATGTTTGGGAGTTATTTAACATTGCCAATTTGACTCATTTGAAGAGAAGCACTTTTCTCATATAATTCAGTAAGTCCTTATCCCACCAAAATATTACTTTGTCTCCAGGAGCAAACATAAGCTCCCGTTAGATGGAATTGATGACAGACAGATCTGCTGGATCACAGGCACCATGTCCTACTGGATTCAACTTTAAAATTAATGCAGTTTGTTAGAACCTCCTCTCCTAAAGTCTATTACTTTGGAGACAAAACTTGTATTTAAATATAAATTCAGCCATTTAGTCGCTATGACATCATGAACAAATTACTTAAATTTTTGTGTATTAAGTTTCTTACCTGTAAAATGGGAGCCAATGCCACCTATTTTGCTAGTCTGTTGTGAGGATTATATTTAAAGCATACTGGCAGGCACACGATAAGTACAAGACCTCCTAATTTGGTCTTGTTACCTCATCTCCTGAAGCAAAGATTTAGGAAAATTATACATACCCATTTCTCATGAACTGCAAAAGTTTTGAAGTGCCGATCAAGTGAAATTTCAAGTAAAATATTTCTGTTAAGTTACAAGCTATTTACTAAAAATTCCCCAATTTATAAAACTAAGATAATAAAAAAAAATACCCCTCATTCCTGACCATTCCACTCAAATATATTTAAGGAAGATACCACCAACTTTCTAATGTCAAATCTCCAGAATTCATGTTCAACTTCAACCTTCTACATCTCCATGAGGATATGACATCAGTGATATTCTTTCCCATTTTTCTTCTCAGTCTTCTTAATTTCCTCTTCTTCTAGCCACCCCTTAAACAGTGGTTTTCCCTGGGGGGTGGGGGGTGGGGTGTTCCATCCACTGCCTTTACTCTTCACATTCCCAAGAAGTCTCACTGGCCTCTAGAATTTCAACATTTTAAAGCTAACTCCTAAACCTCTATCTGCAGAGTAGATCTCTCCTGACCTCTCTACTGGATAGCTCTATGTAGATGTCCATGCCATTAGGCACCTAAAACTTGTCAAAATTGGCCATGTTCTCTCCCTTCTTTTATCTACTTTTAAACTTGCTCTTTTCCCTCTAGCTTTTATCTTTATAAATTTAACTTTCACTAGCAGTCATTCAAGTAAATTTTTCACTTGTTTGCTCTCATTCTGTTCTGCTTCTAAAATAGGGCCGCCAAAATAACCGTCCTTGGAAACTTTGTTCCATAGGATCATGATAGTTTGTTGTTTTTTTTTAAATACATTCATATTTCATGATCAAATGAGTTTAGGAAATACTGAGTTAAAGCAGGACTTCCAAGAACTTTCAGTGTCCCAAAAGTGCCTTGTGACTCCCAAATGCAAAAGCAATATGAAGTATTTCCCAAATAGTTTGGGTGCCTTTATCCAAAGATTACTTTCTATGATCAGAATACATATTGCAAGATGCCACTCAAGTATTTCTCAAATGTATTCTCTCCTCTCCATCACCATAGCCCTTGCTTCAACCAGTGGATTCTCTCCCACTTAGTCTACAATGGATTTCCTGCCTAATATCATTCATCCTTTACACAGTAGTTGTAAGTTCCCTAAAATGTAAGTCTCTTGCAGTTTTAGCTTTAAAAATTCCCCAAGATTTTCCCAGTACCCAAACTACAAAATCCAAAATTCCTTCAAAAACCAAAGCTACTTGATGACCCAGTCCCTGGCAGTCTTTCCATCTTCATCTCATATCAGTCCACCTTGTGCTCCAGGCATAAAGCAGCTGTCAGTGTCTTATGGTGCTCTGCTAACAGCTTCTAGTCTGTTCCACTGACTAAAATGCGAACATCCACCTCTTGTTTATCTGAATTAACTCCTACTCATTCTTTAAAATTCACCTCAAATGAACCTCTTTTTCTGAAGCTTACCTTTCTTCTGACTACCTCCCATTCCCCAGAGGAAGGTGCCTCACTAGTGTGCACTCAATGTACCTTTTATTATAGCACATCTTGTAATTATCTGTGTACTCATCTCTATTTTTCAGTAGACTGTGAACTTCTTGAAGACTAAGAACATTTGGTAATTCCTGATTATGGGGCGTATTACAGTGCCTGTCACCTGGTAAATGAATCTTTTAACCATTTCAATATTATTTTGTTCTTTAAAAAAACATTTAAATGTATAAAATGTGGGTTTTATCTGAGATTTTAATTTGATCCAGAAAGATGTTGGCAAGAATCTATAAAGAGTGAGATAGTCAATGTTTTGGGCTTTTTGGGCCATTTGCTCTAGTCATCACTACTCAATTCTGCTGTTACTGCAGACAGACAATACCAAAAATTGTCCATAGTCATATCCCAATAAAGCTTGGGATATGGAGGACTGGAATGTGGCCATCTGAGGAGAGGTGTGCTTCAAGAATAATACATATTTAATACAGTATCTATTTAAGAATAATGTAAAATGTCTCAATAATTCTTTTTATACTGGTGACATTGAAATACTACATTTGACTTGTTGGTTTAAATAAAACATATTATTTCTATTATCAAAAAAAGATATGACTTTATTCTTGTCTCTATTCATGACCCTGATATATAATTCAATATAAAACTACTAGACTAAAATTCCTAAACATTGTAAACTCACTCCTACTTTATATTTTAAAAATTCAGTGAGTCCCATTACACACAAAGCAATATCCAAACTATATGGTCTAGCTCTTGAGGCCTTCTAAAAATTTTATTAATTTCTGTCCCCAATCTTATCATCTTTTCTACCATTCAAGTCATATACAGGATTACATATACAGTATAGTCTATTCAAATTTCAATTTCAGATAAACAATATTCAGTATATAATTTTAGCATATTGCTTGCAATATACTTATATACACTAATATATAATATACTAATAAGTGTTATGTGAAATTGAAATTTAACTAGGCACCCTGATTTTATTTGCTAAATCTGGCAATCCAAGCCAACAAGTCAATTCTCTATCTTCCAAATACTAGATGTATATTACTACCCTTTCACCTTTGTTCACACATTTTAGATACAGTGCACTTAAAATAGTGCTTAGTCACAATAAGCATGCAATAAGTAGTAAGACTCTACTTTCTCTGATTGTGAGGGTTCAACTCAATTCCCACTGGTTGTCTCTAGCCCACAATCTCTCTCTCCTCTCTCATACTTGACTGAGCACTTTATTACTTATTTTGACGTTTCATATGAATGTCTTAACTATTCTTAAATTTCTACCTCATGGAAATTGTTGACAAATAAAATAGGATTTTTAAGTAAGGCATTTTGCCAAAATCAGCTTTTATTCTTAAATCCCAGGTTATTCTCCAAAGTACAGGATTAAAGCACTCTAGCTGATCTTAGACTCTAGGCTTCTACTAACAGGTGAGTTATACAGGTATGTACAAAACAAGACTAACTTATTCAGCAATACCTGGAATAGCTGTAGTTATGAATTTATCAAGTAGACACCTAGAAATTGTGCACTCTAAATTTTCTAAAACTTATTTTTTAAATCAAAAACCAATATATACATAAGCATGCAAATAATTAGCCTGCTTAAAGCTTTTAACTTCTCTTATTTTTCACAATAACCTCTAAAATTCAGTCAAGTAATCACATTTGATTTTTATGTACAAAAATATTCTCAAACAGGGTCTACTACCACAGTACAAAAAATGCATTTTATATAGGGACTCAAAATCTATTGATAATCAAACAAGAAAATTATCTGTATCACTCAAAGTAAGCATTTTACAAGCAAACATACACAAGAACTAATTGGCCACATTATTAATCACTTGTTCACCTCAGTAACACTCATAGTATAGTACAGAATGCCAGTCTGAATTAAGTCTGGCTCTGCTACTATTAACTATACCTCTCTAAGCCTGTTTTCTCAACTATAGAATGGGATTCCTTTCTCCCAAGATTGTGAAGATTAATAGAATTGTCACACATTAGATGGTTGGTACTGAAAGGTGGCAGACATTCAAAAAATGCCATTTCCCAATTCGATCTCTTCAGGCCTAGCTCCAACCTAGAACTTACTCACAAAACCTACTCTCAGAAATAAAACATATGGAGAAAAAGTACTTTGGTTTGTCACGTTAGAATAAACTTCAAAGATCCAAATGTCTGCTTTTATAACTCCCTTAACAAATTTGGTTTATTTCCCTCTCATATGCTATGACCTTCTCAGGCCAATCTATTCAGCTGTAATAGGAGAAACATGTGTTACAGTCATGAATAACCAATTTCACAAAGATTGTTTTTATGAATTACCAATATTTTTATTTTTTAAAATCCATTTTAAATATCCTCTGTAAAACCTACTTTTATAACTCCTGCTAAATTATTTTGTTGGGTTGTTTTTGTTTTTTTTTTTCAGTTATATTCCCACATCCCACTATAAAAGTAGTATAGAGAAGTTCTAAGAAATAATTCATGTGTGAAGTAAATTGTTTTTCCTAGTCTATATTGATTACAGGGATAGTCCTAGAATAAACCAATTATCGTATAACATTATTAGTTTCCAAGTCAATAATATACTTCCTCTTACAAAGTTTTGAAATACTGGACTCGGGACTGGACTATAGTTATAACAATTGTATAAAAGCTATAGTTTAGTGATGTCACCTGAAACTATTCTCAAACTAGGTTATTAGATGGGTACTTTAACAGAAGCACATTTAACATTATAACTACCATAAAAATAGGGAAATACTTAAAATGATTCACAAAATGTTAAAGAATGCTAAAATGAAACTGAAATGAAACTGAATGAAAAAACTGAATGAAACTGAAAAAACTGATTTCACACATTTACTTATTTAGAGGTGGGAGTGCATCCAGGTTGACTACTCACTAACAAGCCTGAAGGATCACTAAAAATTCAAATGTGATAAATTATATGCGCCACTTTCCTAAGGTTTTGATTAGACTTGTTCAATTAACAATGTTCTTTTACTTTAAACTCGAATTTCCTGTATGTTTTCGTTCTATTTTAAAATTTGGGTTTTACACCTAGGATCAACACTTTTTTAAAGGGCCAGATAAACATTCAGGCTTATCAAGCTAAATACTCTCTTTGCCACAGATTCAAAATTTGTTTTTCCCATACAATCCTTAAAACTCTTAAAAATGTCAAAACCACACCTAGCTCAGACACAGCCAGATTTGTCCTTGGTCATAGTCCCTCCACCCTTGCTCTATACTATACATACTATCTTTTTGTTACTGTGTTAATTCTACTGATAACTTTTTCCCTTCAAATATTTGCTCAAAAGTCACCTTTTCAATGAACACCTTCCTAGCCATCTCCCTGTAATATGTAACATACTATGTAATACACAGCACCTCACATATTTTTAGCATCTGACCATTGTCCTTGCTCCCCCATCACCAGCATAAATTCCATGAACGGAAATATTGACACATTAAAGGGAAATAAAGGTTCAAAATTAAAGCAATTTCATACTGTCCCACAAAATAAGGTTAGTTCTTAGACACTAATTTTCTAGAAGCTTATTACTACATTAGCTTATTTCAGTTGTCATTCCTAAACCCCTTTAAGATCAGTTCTGCCTCTTTGGTCTCACCTTTTTGTATTTCTTGCCCTTTCAACTCACTAATCTAGTCTGGCAACTTTAAAGTTTAACCAAGAAAGGAAAAGTTAAGTACTTTGCCTCTTCTAGGGCTTCATCTGCACATATCCCCTTTTTATCAATTTAACTGTAATCTTTCCTAGTGTTTACCATTCAGCACAAAGCAAAAGATTCTATTCAATGTTAATACTCCAAACACAGAATGCTCAGTGATTAGACAGACAAGCCTTATTTTCAAATGCCATGTAATTTTTTACTATAAAAGATTTACCTCACATTAACACTGATACACACACACACACACACACACACACACACACACACACACACACAGAGCAAGATATTGAGGAAATAACATGAGGAATTTAGCAAGCAACATCACTGTTCAAATTGTGGCTACATTTCCAAACTTCTACCAAAACATAAAAACCCACTAAAGAGTAAAATATTTTCTTTTGCTAGCACTGATAAATTGATACTTGATAGTCATTAATAAATCACAGTACCAAGTGCATTAATATGGGAGGCTTAACTCATACTAAAATCGTACATTAAGACACTCTAAGATCAAAACTACAAAAATTATTGATACCAGAGGGAAAGTGTTTTAAAAACCTTTTATTCAACAAGTTATCCTTCATCTTAGTTTACTTCCTAAACAGCTACTTTGCCTCTCTAATCAGACAAGCAAATTTGACTTCTAAAAATGAATTTTTTAAACTCCAAGTCAACTGCCAAGGGTTAAGATGATTCCGTAAGGTCAATTCTTTATAGACACAATTCTGTACTAAAATTGCTAAGGTTGTGATTTGAAAATAAAAAGCATAATGAAAACTTCCAAACAATCTTAAGATTTTAAAATTATTTTCAACTGCTTTTGTATCCTAAATTATCATAAAACCAGATTGTTCGGTGGAACTACAAACACGAAAAAAACTCCTTATACAGTCAGCACTAAAAAAAGCAAATTGATTCTTTTTTGTTCTTCTAAATGCTAGAGGTGACTCCCAAATGAAGTCACTTTATACCATATATTTCTGGAGAATAACATGGCCCAAGACACCACACATTCCACTTATTCTAGTTCAAACGAGTAACATAACGTGAGAAACTGCACTGTGTAATTCCTTTATTTTCTGCATATTAGTGCTTTATCAACACTACAACCATGAAGAACACAATTCCAAGTACTGTACTTTTTAGTTTGGGGAGATCACAGTCTACAGACTCATTTACTTATATTAGACAAGATTAACCTCATTCAAAACTTACTGTAGTTTATAAATTCACATAAATACAGAAATTGATGCAATTAAACAAAAACTTCAGAATCTTATTTTTTAATTCTTAAATTTTTCTGCAGGCTATAATTAGCTGCCCCAGGATCACCAATGTTATGGTTCAATTTAACTACATCAATTATCAAACTTCAATATTGTTAAAGAAAATATAAGTTACAATTTCTTGCCAAAAGTTTAGGGTTTTCCAAATTTCAAATATTTGCTTCTCCCTCCCCCGCTTTTCAGTTAGACATTTCAAAAAAACTAAAAACATCTCACCTGCAACATTCAAAGTAATCACTTAATGTATAAAATTTTAACTATGCCCCCAGTTATTTTAAGACACACAAAAAATGGCTGTCTACCAATCTGTCACAAGTTAGAAATAATACATTTAAGAATATGAGGGTTCAAGTTTCCTCCAGTTTAGGCATTTATCCTTTGTGCTTGTCTTATTTCAGGATGTTACTATAGCGTTGACATTTTTATAACCCATATTTATGTACCTTAAAATGTAATCATTAAAACACTAAGAAACTTACAGTGGAGCTTTGGGGATTTTAAAAGCAACTAAATAAAATGTTCTTAAATGGTATGTCAGCTTCATTTCTAGAGCTAGTTCTACTAAAGTGAAACTGAGAATTTTATACTTCAGTCGTATTTTGAATTCAAAAATCCCTCTGCACCAACAGGAGCCTACAACATAGCACCTTTTCTCATCTGCTGTAAATAAAATGCTTGTCAAGAGTTTTAATTTTTCATAGCCTTTTGCTTTTTTCATACATCTTTGGTAAAAGCTCCATTATACAATATGGCCAAAGCATGAAGGACCAATACTGTCCAACTATATACCATGATAGCCCGCTCAATTTTAAGTTTTCAGACACCCTCATAAGCAAAACCCACTCCACCTTTTATGATCTACTGCATTTGCAGTCTACTTTTCTGAAATTCCCTAAGTTTAATTCCTTGAGGATCTCTAAAATTAATCCTTAAGGCTACATAGAAACTAGATGCTGCTTCACAAGTTCATCTCAAGCATTACCATTTGGTTCTAGGTATTATCATAGTGGTCTCAATAATCTAGTTTGGCCCTAATCAGTTAAGTTCTTTTGTTAGGACCTAGGTATCACCAGTGAGCACATTGCTACCCTTGAAGTGTACATTCATCGTCATCTGCAGGTTCTTTCTCTTCATCCTAATTCCCCTATTAATTTCATTCTCGTCTACACATCATTCATATTTCCTTCTGTAAAGGATAGTGTATTACTGAACCAACAGAATAACTATTTGCATGAGTTAATCCTACAATCAAACAATTAAATACCCTTTTTATAAAACATCTTTTCCAGTGTTCTAATGGAGATGTGGATTACTCATCTATAAAAAAGAATCAGTTGCTGTAAAGTGAAAACAGGAATGTGTATTTTTCCAACTAGTCAAAAGGTGCTATAATTTGAATTAAATGCCTTAATAATGAACAGAGTATAAACATTCTAATAATTTTTAAATGGTCTTAAGACAACTGAAACATGGCAAAGTAAATATTCCAGTTTTGCCCAAAAGTCACTTAAAATATCTACAAATATTTCATCTGTGTGTGGCATACACCATTATTGCTCTATTTTCTGCGGAGTCTATTTAAAGTTAAAAAAGAGGGAAAACACAGCAAAGTTGTACCTTTGCAGTGACCAAAAAAATCAGTGCCCTCCCTTGATGGGTTACACTATTTTTACACTCTCTAAGTTAACTATGTAACGGGGAACTTGAGTTTATCCCTACTCATGCATGATGTATTGTTTCAGAACTTAATAGCTGACATTACCAAGAACTTCTTACATTACCTGTTTAACATACTGATGTGCAACTGGAACATATTACAGTATTACCCATCATTTGCCAAGTATTGGCTAAATTTAATATACTGGTCTTAGAAAAGGTCATATTTGAAGTTACTAATTTAAAGTTAGAACTCATAACGGAGGGGGAAAAGGCCTTAAATATAAAAGACAAACGGCAGTTTGATTAAGCAATAGTTTTCAGTTTACTAGGTGAAACAGACTTGCAACACGGGTCTGCATGAATGCAAAATAAGCCGTCTACAGCAGGTAATACGGAAAGTGGGCAAAAAGGAAAAAAAGCATACATTGGAAAAAGAGATTCTCTTGAAACTAAAAAAGAAAAAAAAATCAAACCATTATTATTAAGGACTTTACCAAGAACTGCTATATTTCCCCCATACCATTTGCTGGAAGTCAACAAAAGCACCTAGCACTCTGCGTTCATGTCAAAAGCAATAACATCCTAACGAAAAGGAAAAAAAAAGAAAGAAAGAAAACCCCTACTCCCCCCTCCCCCAGACGTAGAACATAACTCCAGAGTTCAAATTGAAAAGAAAAAGTGGCAATTGAAAGAGGTGATGGTGGCGATAATCCTATGAATGGGTTTTTGATTTCTCTCCTTCCTGGGGATGGGTGGAGAATGCTCATTAGGATTTGTAGTTAGAGGTTAACCATGTGAGCCCCTCATAGAGTCCGTCCCCTGAGGTGGCACAGGAGGGCTGCACATACCAGTTCCTGTCCCGAATCCGGGTCAGGCCCAGTTTCTCCTGGATCTCGTGGGGTTTCATGGCATCAGGCAGGTCCTGCTTGTTGGCGAAGATGAGGATTATGGCGTCCCTCATCTCCCGGTCATTGATAATGCGATGCAGCTCCTGGCGGGCCTCGTCGATGCGGTCGCGGTCGGCGCAGTCCACTACGAAGATCAGCCCCTGGGTCCCAGTGTAGTAATGCCGCCAGAGCGGCCGGATCTTGTCCTGGCCGCCCACATCCCACACGTTGAATTTGACGTTTTTGTAAGTCACCGTCTCCACGTTGAAACCCACGGTGGGGATGGTGGTCACCGACTGGCCCAGCTTCAACTTGTACAGGATTGTTGTCTTGCCGGCCGCGTCCAGGCCCAACATGAGGATTCGCATTTCCTTGTTCCCGAAGATCTTGGATAGCACCTTCCCCATCGCGTCGGAGGAGCCGGGGCCGGGGGCATTCAGGTGCTCCGGGTCCCCTCAAGCCAACAACGCCGCCGCCGCCGCGAAACCGAAACGAAGCGTCCCAGCCGCGAGGGCGCCCGTGCGGCCTGCGTGGGAGTTGCCTCCTAAGGGCTGAGGCCCAGACGGCCGCTCACTCGGGCATCACCGACCTCAAAACTTGATTCCTTCGGTCGCCACTGCCGCCGGGGCCCTGAGTCTGCGCCGGGAGAGCCGCCGCCCTGCTGAGGCGCGGCTCGGCCCGGAACTGCCCTTCCCCCCGCAGGCGACGCGCGAGCGCCGCCGCGGCTCCCACTCTGCCTTCTCCTCGCTCCCTCCGCCGCGGAGACTGCGGCCCTCCGGCCCGCGAGCACCAGGCTCACCACCAGCCCTGGCCACCGAGAGGGAGCGCGGCTCCGGCACCTCGTCAGGTCATTGATCCTCGCGGGAACTCGGTGCACTGCCTGGAGAGACACAGAGGGGAAGAAGGGAGTTACTGCCGCGCTCCAGAGGACAGGGGAGGCCGCGCTGGCCCGCTCTCCTGGCTCGGCGCGAGAAGTTACCTCCAGCCGCCGCCCCGAGCGCGGGCTCCCTCCGGCCTCCACCTCCTCCTCCCAGCTCTGCCGCCGCCGCCGCCGGAAAAGGCGCCGAGGAAACCGCCTCACTTCCCCTCCCGACCACGCAGGCGCAGCAGAAACCGACCGTTCAGATAGAGCGACCTCTGTAAGGAGGGCGGCCCGCGCGCCCAGCGCCGTGGTCGCCACGCTAGGGGGCGGGGCTACGGCGGCTCGCGGGGCTCGCAGGTGCGGCCGGCCCCCCTCGCGATTCTGAGGCTCTGACCGGTGCCCACCTGTCGCTATTCTAGCGCCTCCTTTCTCGATTTTCCTCTTCTCTCTTCTCCTCCAACCCCACACGAGCCTGAGGAGCGCATCCTCTAGGAGCGCAAGGAGGGGCCCGCGGGCAGCCGGCTCCCACGACGAACGCCTCCCTCATGCTGCTTCCAGGCGGGTTCCCAGAGCTCGGTCCCCGCGCGGGACTCCGCAAGACTCCTCCATCCTGCCCCGGCCCGTGCGCGCCCTCGACCTCCCGGAAAGCCTTCCGCTGTTCCTACCTTTCCCTGCCCCTCTTTGACTGACCTTATTCCTCCTGTTCTGAGTGTTTCCCGGAAAGCACGTGGTGTTTTATGTAGAATCTGCCAGTCACTGGCGCTTTTACGAGTTCTGGGTCTGCTCTGAAGCCCTTTTGAGCTTGAGACCCATTTCTACATCTCGTCAGGACCAGCTCTAAAAATTAGTAGTATCTAGATTTTCCTGCCTGGATGCATTTTCAACATTTTAGAAGGCCACAGCTCTTCATATATCACCTTTTAGTTTTTTGGGCACTGATTTTCACCCACCCACCCTGAAAAAACAACTCGGCCGGTTTGATATTAACATAAGGTTTAGAATCAAAAAGGCCGTTTCCGTGGCCTGGATGAGACATTTAGCTTTGAGAAGTTTGGTTTGCTGCGAACCTGAGTGTTACAGACCTTGGTCTCACATCCCTAACAAATAATGTGGAAGCCTTCAGGACACCTTTTTGTATCAAGCGGTTAGTCAGATAAGTTAGTTAAGGTGAAACCTTAGACTAAAGAAAAGGAAAAACAAGAAATAGATTTTTAGAAAGGAACATGCTGTAACAACATATGATAACATAGTTTTTATTGAACAATTTAAGGAAAATTGATGACAGGTAAGTTTATAAGTGTCAGCCTGAAATAGATTTACTAAAGGTATTAATGTTCTAGTAGTGGTCTAATTTACCTTCTCTCTGCCTTATTTTACACTGTCATAAAACTGAAGATTTGGAATCATTAGATTGAGGTTCAATATGTCTCCGCCATTTTTGTAGATTTGAATTCTTAAGTCTCAACCTTTGTAATCTTCATATTTTTACCTGTAAAATTAGATGAAGACTGATATCACTAATGAAAATAATCACCATTTGTTGTTTGTTATGCAAACATTACTAAATACTTTAAATACTTTAATCTGCATACTAACTATATGAGGTAGCTTTGAGTATTAATATTTTACATATGAGGAAACTGGGGAGGTCTAATAGGTTAAGTAATTTTTGAAGGCCACAGAGATGAGATTAAATCATAAATCTACAGTTTACCCTCTTAACCCCAAAATTATGCTGTCTCCATGACTACCTCTCGTGGCTATTTTGAAGCTCAATTACAGTATTTTTTTTTTAAATACCATGGAGAGACACAGAGGGGAAGAAGGGAGTTACTGCCGCGCTCCAGAGGACAGGGGAGGCCATAGTGATCATTCTGTTCTATTTGAGGAACTTTTATATATGTGGCAAATAGAGGCAAGTTGTATTTTCCTCCATTTCAAAATGATAGTTTTCTCATTGCATGTTCCAGTTTTTCCAAGTAAGTAGGCGATGGATCTGCTGAACTTGAATTAAATTTTTAATGGGAGACATGATATAATTAAACTTGAAGCACTGGCATGTACCTAGAACTGAAACTATGCCTGGGCTAAAAAGTTTATTTTTTGAAAGGCATTCTCCATTCATATTCCGCTAGAACTCAAGCTTCATGAAACAGGGCTTTGTTTTGTTAACAAAGGTGTCAGATATCAGGATTTCAGTCATTTACTTGAATGAGTGAATGCCTTCTATACCACTGATAAGACAAAACAAAAAAGGTAGTACTGTATTTATCTGGGGGTTTGAAATAATAAGTTAATCCTCAAGCTTTTCACATGACATAGAGTATTGGATGTCTAGAGTGGCTCATAATGCAATAAATTATACAATAAATTATTTTAAATAATAATCATAAAATAAAATAATAATGGCTAGAAAGTAAAAACAGTGAGAAAAATTTGTACAAATAATATTGGAAATAAAAAATAAGTGAATTTCATTAAAACCAAAATATCAGCAAAAGGTAATAATTTAGGCAACAACTAAATCATCCCATTGAGGGATGTTTTCTTGATACCTTTTCAAAACTTAATGCAAATAGCAATTTCTATTTTAAAAATACTTTAGTGAAATGTTTTCAGATAAACTAAAATTTGCTTTTATGATATACAGTATTACATCTCTAAGTTTGCACTCTGACTGTTTAAAGTTTTAGACATAGGTGAAAGTTCCTCAAACTAGAAAAAATTGATCTCTGCTTTTTAACTCAAAGCTGCAAATAAAGATATTTTTTCCAGCTTTTTTACAAATCAACTTTCCTTTTAGAAAACATTTCATAATTTTTTAATCTAGTGAACAACTACATATGGTATGCTTATGATATTCCTAATTAAAAAGGTTTACTTATTTTTTTAAAAAAGGCTTAACTTTTCTGCTTTTAAAATGAATATATCTTTAATAATAGCACTGTTGAATTTCTGTAGTTCTTAAAATTCATTCTGTATGGTCCTATCATGTATTTCTTTTTATCCATGCAGGGTCAATGACAATTCTGACCACATACCTGTTTGAGGAAGAAGAGGTCATCCCGTTAATGGCTTCATTTTGAGCCCTTAGTCCAGACTTACCAGAACTGAGGAAACAGAGGCAAGTGTTGTATTTTCCTCAAGAAGTTTAACGAAGGCATAGAGTCCGAGGAAATCTATTATCGCTAGAAATATAGAGTAAATAGGGACCTATAATACCTTTAGAAAAAATTACTAATCCTTTCCAACTGAAACTAATTAAGGTAGGAGAATTAGTTATACTTTTGTGAAACCCCTAAGAGAGGTTTCACATCCTTTTTGTTTTTGTGCCTTAGTCCCCAGCATGTCTAGTATGTAGTAAAATGAGGTTTCAATATTTTTTGTTAATACAATAAAGATTAAGACTCAAAAATATAACATAAACAATTCAGTGAAAACAAGTCATTTTCATTTGTAAGTATTCTTGGTAACTTTAATGATGCAAATATTTTTAAATATTTAAAGGGACACTGGGAACCAAAACAATAGTTCACCACCTCATTCTTCTTCTTTGGGTCGAGGAACCTCTTTGTAGATCTTCCTCTTTAATCATTAAAAATAAAGGTAATATCCCAGCTGAAATCTTGATAATTAGTTATACCTGAGTATGAAGACATCATCTCACTTTTAGCAGTTTTGAAAATGGGAATACTAGACCTAAAAACAAGTTTGAATTATATTGATATTTTAGCAAACTGTTTAATGGTTATGGCTTCAGATATTAACAATAAACATCGAGGCAACATAGTTTAGTGGCATAATTGAATGAAAAAAGGGTAAATTTACCCTCCTGAATTCCTCCCAAGACTTCCTGACATAGGTTTAACTTGATAGGTCATTCATCCTCACTGATCATCAATTTCTCTATTACTGCTGTAAGGAAATAACTTAATTAGATTAGTATGTATCATCGCCTTTTACTCTTGAAGGACCTGACACTGAGAGGATAAGCAGCTTTCTTAAAGTCAATAAATGGTGCAAAGGAGATAAATGAAGAGTTTTTTCATCAGAGGCTGGTGTTCTTTTCTCTATTGTATAAGATTATTGTGTGAAGGAAGACCAGAAAACTGGTCTAGGTCAATGGTTTTCAGCATGGCTGCACCTTAAAATCACAACACTGGATGTTTTTAAACTGCATAAATGTTTGGGCCTACCCAGATCAGTTGCATCAAAACATCTGAGCCGGAGGGTCTACCCACTAGTATTTTTTTTTAAGTTCCTTGGGTGAGCCTAATGTGTAGCCAAGTTTGACAACCATGAAACTAATAGCTAACTTCCTTTCTTGTTAAAAATTATGATTCTGAACGCTATTCATTTTAATCCCTCACCCCCAAGATATATATAGAAACACAATTTTTTACTTAGTACAGTGCAATGCTACCTTAATCATTGGTATAACCTACTAAGACATTAGACCTGACTGACAATGGTATAAATATTTCTAAGATCCTGGCAAAAAATATTTTGAAAATATGCAGCTGAATTTATTGAATTATTAGTAGAACCTGAACTGTTGGATGAATAGAAAATAGAAATACTTGGTAACCATAGGATGATTGAACTCATAAGCACTAGACTAAACTTGTCCATGGATATTTGCCATTTGACTGCCCAGAATGCTTACATCGCTGCTTAAATCCCAAATTAGGTAAAAGGAAAGATGAAGGTGGGCAAATAGATATTCCTTCTCCTGTATCCCTGTAGCTTCAATTTGGATAAGTGAACTGGGGTCAACCAGTTAACTAGTCACTGTCCTAGTCCAAGCTTTGAATTTTGACAGAGTTGCTGGGACAAGTGTTTGGAGTGATTGAGTTCAACATCATGGTAGCAAATATCTAGTAGAAGTATCAGTGCTAGCAAGTGTAACAAAAGTTCCAGTGGGTGTATCTAAAGCATATTCCTAGCAATGCCTTTTCTCCTCTTGTCTCTAAAACCTTCCTTACAATTCTGAGGGCCTATTGATGCACTCCCAATAAAATTTCTTTCTTAAGTTAACCAAATTCAGTTTTTATTGATTGCAAATAAGAGCCCTGAGTGGTACACAAATTAAAGAATCCAAAACAAAATCTTTTACACACATTGTATAAATTGGATATCTATAATTTTTCCACTAGGCAGCTTTTTGAAAATGAAGTTAGAGAAGTAGAATTCTAAAGCCATCAGTTCCAATGTTAAAATTATGTTCCTTCCCATGGAACTTTATGAATATAATATTGTTTGTATATAAGCCATTTGAATCACTAAAATTCTTGGAATGAAAAACATTTCATATCCTGGAAATATCCATAACATTTCCCTGTTACGAAGGAACATATAATCTCAGAAATTTCATTGTCAAAATCTGAAGAATACTTTTAAGCTAAAGCAAGATTATTACTTTAAACCAATGAAGAATTCACAGTGTTAATGTTCTGAAAGAGTTTTGTTTTTTAGGAATACAGAAGCTAATTCATTCAGATTGCTTAGTTGACTGCATATTCCAAACTTTGTAATTAAATAACACAATAGTGCAGGTGGTTTTTGTCTTAACAGTTGTTGACCTCTGTGCTGTCATTTACTCAGATGTGTTGTTATTATACAGTAACATGCTATATGACTGGGTACAGATGGCATACATAAGACACCAGAAATCTGAGGGTTAAAATCCTTGTTCTGCCTTTATGGTGGTTCCAGTTTTAAATTTTCTTATTTATAGATGTTGTCTTTATGTGGTTTTGTTTTGTTTCTGGTTTTGTTTGTTTTCTCTGTTGTTAGAGATATATGAGGAAAATGGCTTATAAGCAAAACACTGGCCTCTGATTGGTAAATGAGCCATCATGGCACTAAACAGATTTACCCATTTAAGGCACCATGCAATACTAGCTCTCTATATTACTTTTTGCCTGTAGCATACTAATCTTTTGTTCTGCCTATATTCTGACTTGCTAGCTAGAAATTTAAGTTCTCAAGGAGATCCTTCTTTTTTTTTTTTTTAAGATTTATTTATTTATGCATACACACTGGGGTGTAGACCAGAGGTGTGGGGTGGTGAGAGGATTCACCAGAGATAGAGTGGGGAGCAGAACAGGCAGAACTGAAGTACACTGCTGAGGGGAGCAGGAGGTGAGACAGGAGAAGTCTGCCAGGCCATGTGGGAATCTCCCTGGCCAGGGATCGAACTCATGCTGAAGTGGCTGCTGATAGCTTCATAGTGCTGTGCTTAACCCTTTGGGCCACCAGGGAGGCCCACAAGGAGATCCTTCTAATGGTTAGATTGGTGGAAAAACAAGATGGAAGAACTTTTCATTTTACAGCACCCAGAAAGAATTAGTCATTGAAATCTCAAGAAAAAGTAAGCCAGTGAGTTTACAATTATTAATAAATTAAAAAACAAGTAAAATTTAATATCACATAGTACCACTTCAAAGAGAGAAAATGAATGAATTTAAAAAAGTAAGGACGCAAGAAAGGAAAGAAGATAGAAGAAAAATGAAGGAAGGAAGGAGGAAAAGGAAAGAAATATACTGAAAAACAAAGTTTGACAGTGTTTTAAATTGATGCTCTGACTTATTCTAAAACCCAGCTTTGGATTGGAAAGGAAAATTTCCTCAGAAAAGCATAATCATATGGGATTTCCTCCTCTATTACCTCATTTGATTTTGCTTTATGCATACATAGTATTGTATCAAGAACAAACAATGATGCAATTTTTTACTGTTCAGTATACATTTGTCTGTAGTAGGTCCTACTCTAAGATACTGTTATAAGCACAGTTACCAAGATTTATGAGTGTGGATTTGGTTGTAAAATCTTTGGTAAATGTTACACTATAACGAGTTTAGCAATTTAGCTGGACAAAATTTATGGGTTTGTTTCCATTTCATATAGGAAAGATTTATATTTGTGTGGGTTTAGAAAGACACTTAATGGGCTTTATGTCCACAGATAATAACTAGATAACATAAACCTGCTAAGCTAAAGACTAACTTTGGGTTACAATACAGTTTTATAAACCTAGGTCAATGGGGCTTCGACCCTCTGTGGTGAAGTAGGACAACATTTCCAGAGTCTCTGTGGAAGGAGGTCAGTTGTCCACCGCCATCCACAGGAATACTGAAATAGACTCCGGGCAGTGCTGGTTTTTCCCTGTGATATCTCAGCACAAACATCTCTAGCCATACCAGCTGGACACAGGTAGACTTAATGTCCTAACTGGCTAGTCAGATTCTTATTCCTGGGAATTTAAAATCAGTCTGTCCCTTCCCCGTGGATCCATTTCCTACTAACTAGAGACTGTGTCATAGCTGTATTCTGCATTGAGTACTGGGTGGTGGACAGAAGTTAGTTTTTAGGGAGAAAGAAAAAAACAGATGTGCAGAGAAGAGCAGAGACAAAACAGAAATTATATCCTGAGCTCCAGTGCACAGTGCCAGGATTTTCATGGAGTTTGTCTGCCTACCAACCCTTGAGTTTCAAAAAAAACACTGTATCTTTATACAAAATTAATTTTTCTTTTTTTTTTTGTTAAAGTAAGCTTCAGTAGTCTCTGTTACTTATAAATAAAAATGACTTTATAAATCATATCAATGTAAAGTAGTATGCAAGCAAAACAATGTTAACAAAGAAGGTGAATATCAAAGTAATAGACTTGAATGCTTCCTAGAGAATTGTAATATATACGATATAATAATACCTAATATACAATAATTACGTACTACCATCATTGTTACATCATAAAATGACCATTAGAATTACAATGAGTAGGAGTAGACTTTTGATAAATCTAATCCAATTTATAAAAAGTACCTCACAGTTTTGTGACCTGGTATTTTGACCTATCCCTGAATTACTTCATAGATCTCTTAGAATAATTTAACTCTTATATTACAGCAATATTTTCTTAATGTAGGAAAAGAGACATCACAGACTCACTGAGGAATTTTTCAATCAGTATCATTTGCCATAAATAGAAGGTAATTATAAAAAATACAATAGAGGGCCTCCCTGGTGGCACAGCGGTTAAGCGCTGCGCTGTGGAGCTGTCGGCAGCAGTGACACTAGTTCGACACCTGGCCAGGGAGATTCCCACATGGTGCGGCAGACCTCTTCTGCCTCGCCCGCTGCTCCCCTCAGCAGTGTACTTCGGTCTATCTGCCTGTTCTGCTCCCCCTCCGTCTCTGGTCTCTGGTGAATCTTCTCGCCGCCCCACGCCTCTGGCCTGTACCCCAGCTTGTATGCATAAATAAATAAATCTTTAAAAAAAAAAACAATAGACCAGGGCCTCCCTGGTGGCGTGATGGGTTGGGCGCAGCACTGTGGGGCTGTCTGGAGCCTCTGCAGCATGACTTTGATGCCCAGCCAGGGAGATTCCCACATGGCGCAGTGGACCTCTCCTGCCTCCCCTGCTGCTCCCCTTGGCAGTGTACTTCAGTTGATCTGCCTGTTCTGCTCCCCACTCTGTCTCCGGTGAGTCCTCTCAACACCCTGCACCTCTGGCCTGCACCCCAGCTTGTATGCATAAATGGATGGATCTTTAAAAAAAAAAAAATACAACAGACCTCTGCTTTCAGGAAAGGGAATAAACATACTTTCTCCAGTTCTTCCCTCAAAGTACAACTAAAACCCAACGAAAACTCCAACAAAAGCACACTCTTTTTAGTCAGAGGATTAGGAAAGGGGCAACCTAGCAAGACAGAATGCTTTTATTTTATTTTATTTTATTTTATTTTAATATATTTTTATTGTTATTTGTGTCTTTTACATTTTGTATTCCCCTTGGGTAACCCACCACCAATTCACCCGTGATCCATCTCCATGGTCCATTGTTTTCTTTTCTACCCCATTTTGTGCCCTTATGCTCCCCTCCCTCTGCCCTCCCCTCCATCCTCTGAGTGTCTCTCTCTAACCACTTTATTTCAGCCAAACAGCAAAGGGGAGGTATCCCTCCTTCCAGGAGAAAGGTATCACTGAAGGTCTAGCGGTGAGCCAGTACTCTCACCTCCACCAGCAGTAACAAGGAGCTAGCCCCTTAAGTGGTCAACAGAGGCCAAAAATACTATTACAGTAAATATTACTTTGGGAACGAAGGGAAAATTGACACATTCTCAGGTGAAGGAAAACTAAGAGAATTTCACCTTCAGACCTGTTCTAAAAAATGGCCAAAGGAAGCTGGATATTCACAAAACAGAAAGGAAAGGATTGTTTTTAATGGGAATTTTTGAACATCGAGAAAAAGAAAGAGATGATGGTAAGCAAATTTATAGGTAAATGTAATAGACTCCTTCTCCTTTTGAGTTTTCTAAATTATGTTTGATGATTGCTGCAAAAATTTGTAACACTGTGATGTGATTCTGAATGTAGGTTGAGGAAAAATTAAAGACCACAAAATATAAACAGAATAACAAAGGTACATAAATATGAGAAGCAAAAATGGATAGCACTGAAAAAAAATAAATACACTATTACTGTTTAGAGACTTTAAAATCTCTCAACAACTGATTGAAAAACTAGATTGAACAATCAGCAATTATATAGAAAAACTCAATAGCATTAACCAAGATGATGGAATCAACACTTACAGACCATTTCACCTATCAAGTGCCCAGAACTGAAAATAGAACATATCCTGGGCCATAAAACAAATCTCAACAAATTTTAATGAAATGAAAATTTTCAGAGTATGTTCTCTAACTCTAATATAATCAAACTACAAAATATTATTTTTTAAAGATTTATTTATTTATGCATACAAGAACTGGGGTGTAGCCAGAGGTGTGAGGTAGTGAGAGGATTCACCAGAGACAGAGTGGGGAGCAGAATAGGCAGATCTACTGAAGTACACTGCTGAGAGGGGCAGCGGGTGAGGCAGGCAAGGTGTGCCGCGCCATGTGGGAAGCGAACTCATGCTGCAGTGGCTGCGGATAGCTTCATAGTCCTGAGACTTAACCTGTTGAGCTACCAGGGAGGCCCCAAACTAAAAATTAGCAATAAGAAGATAACAGGACAGTATTGAAACATTTGGAAATTAAATAATACACTTCTGAATAATCCATGTGTCAAAGAGTAAGTCTGAAGGGGGCAAAATACATTGAAGTAAATGAAAATAAAAACATGAGGAACATAACTAAAATAGTGCTAAGTGGGAAATTTATAGCACTAAGTATATAACATAAGAAAAGAGGAAAAGATGCAAATTAATAGATTGAAGCTCATATGACAAGGAGCTATAAAAGGAAGAGCAAAATAAATACAAAGCAACAGAAAAATATTCAAGAGCAGAAATCAATGAAATTGAGAACAGAAAAATAGAGAAAATCAATGACACAAAAAGCTTTCTTATTAGAGAGATCAATTAAAGTGACAACCTCCAGCAAGACTGGCCAAAAAAACAAGACAAATTATCAATATCAGAAATGAAGCATGACTGTGGATGTCAAAATGATAATAATGGCATGCTACAGTTGTGTACACATTTGACAATTTATATGAGAGACCAATTCTTCAAAAAGCACAAATGATCCCAACTCACGCTATATGAAATAGATAATTTGAGTAGTCCCTGAAATTATGAAGGAAATTGGATTTATACTTTAAAAATTCCCACAAAATAAATCCAGTGGCTCAGATGGTTTCCCTGAAAAATGCTACCAAACATTTAAAGAATTTTAGGATCTAGAAGAGGACAGAATACTTCTCTATTCATTTTATGGGAAACTGTATTACCCTAGTACTAAAACCAAACAATATTGTACAAACAACTACAAACAAAACTAGAGATTAATATTTTTCATTTGTATAAATAAAAAAATTAACAAAATATCAACAAATACAATTCAGCAATACATTTTTTAAAACCATGTACCATGAGTGAAGTTTATTGCAGGGATACAGGTCTTTTAATATTCTAAAGAATCAATGTAATCCAATGAATTAACATTCTAAAGAAGAAAATTCACATGATCACATCTATCAATGCAGAAAAACATTTAACAAATTTTCACACCTATTCATAGTATAAAACTCTAAGAAAAAAGGGATCAACTTTGCCAACTTGAATTTTTATTTTATTTCATTTTTTAAAGATTTATTTATTTTTGTGTAGAACTGTGATGTGGGCCAGAGGTGTGGGCAGGGGGTTGGGGGGGTGTGAGAGGATTCACAAGAGACAGAGTGAGGATCAGAACAGGCAGATTTACTGAAATACACTGCTGAGGGAAGCAGTGGGTGGGTGACAGGAGAGGTCTGCTGCATCATATGTGGGTTACAAAAATCCATTGTATTTCTATATACTAGCAGTGGACACTGACACCAAAAGTATAATATTTATACTCAGTAACTAAATAATAGTTGTAAATTCAACAAATGTATAGCACATGTGTGCTAATAACTATAAAACACTGATTAAAGAAATTTTTTAAATTCTAAATACTTGGAGAGACATATCGTACTCATGGACTAGAAGTTTCAACATGGCAAAGATGTCAATTTTCTCCAGGTTTAATGCAATTCCTATCAAAATCCTGGCAAGATTTTTTGTAGATTTAGACAAACTTACTCTAAAATTTATATTGAAAGGCAAAGGAAGTAGAATAGCTAAACAATTTTCAAAAAGAAAAGCAGGAGAAATTAGTCTACTCAATTTCAAGACTTACTCCATAACTACCGTAATAAGACTGTGTGATTTTAATGGAGAGATAAACACAGATCAAAGGAACCCAATGCAAAACCCAGAAACAGACTCACATAAACATACCCAACTGGTTTGGGTGTGAATACATTATATGTGTGTGTATATTTATAGAGAGTACAATAATTCAGAAGCATTGATTATGTTCACAATTGTGCAGCCATCACTACTACCTATTTCCAAGACTTTTCATCACCCCAAACAGCAATTCTCTATCCATCAAACATTAACATTCCATTCTCTACTCCCCTCATTTCTATCTACTTTATGTCTCCATGTATTTGCCTTTTCTATATTTCACAAAAGTGGAATCATACAATATTTGTTCTTTTGAGTCTGACTTATTTCACTTAATATTTTCAAGATTCATCATGTTATAGCGTGTGTCAAAACTTTATTCTTATGGCTGAATAACAAACATTCCATAATACCATATTTTGTCCACCTGTTCCTCTGTTGATGGACATGTAGATTGTTTCTACGCTGTTCGCTTTTGCGAATAATGATGTAACAAACATCTGTGTACAAGTAACTGAGTCCTGATGGTCAATTATTTTGGGACTCTATCTAGAAGTGGTATCACTGGACCATATGGTAATTGTATGTTTAACTTTCTGAGGAATTGCCAAACTGTTTTTCATAGCAACGGTACCATGTTACATTCCCACCAGCAATGTAGGAGTTCCAGTTTCTCCACATTCTTACCTATATTTGTTATTTTCTGGTTTTGTTTTTTCAAATTATAATGATTTTCGTAGGTGTGAAAGGTATCTCTTGGGGGTTTTGATTGCCTTTCCTTAATGGCAAGTGATACAGAGTTATGGGTAGAGTTAATAAATAAATGACTTACTTGAATAAAACTTTTATAACAAGATATATGACTCCTCTAGTTTATATTGTCATTAATGGATAGAACATTAGTTTTGATAAGTCATAACTCAGCATTTGTTTTTTTTTTATTAAACACTTATAATATGCAATATTGTTTATCTGTACATCATGGTGTAGATGTCTCCATTAACAGAATATTATAACTAGTATGTAAAGTTTTTTTCTAGGACATGACCCCTCGGGAAATGAGCTGTGCTACAAAATGAATTAGAGCTCCATCACTGTACAGTGAGGGTGCAATGATGGTAACTGGGGGCCTCCCCCAAGTGTTTATGACTCAAGGCAAATACACATGGGGAGAAGCAACAATATCAGGATTTATTTACATAGGGAATGAAAAAAGGGAGAACTGAGAAAGAGAGAAATTATTGAACAGAAGGTAGCCAGATGCACCCTGTCCTACCCCAGATAGCACACACTGAGCAGATATTGGGGTCCAAACTGAAGCTACATGTTGGCAAACTGACAGCTTCTCCTCAGACACCCGTCCTCACCTGTACTTCAACTGCCAACACCCCAGCAGCTTAACTGCTTAAAGCACCAACTCCCTCCCTATTTCCATCAGCTCCATCCTAGGAGGTCTGGGATCCCCGTCTAGAAAGCTCCACCTTCTACCATCAAATTGGCCATAAGTTCTACCCACTGGCTCTGAGCTTGCTCCTCGCAGAGGCACTTACAGGGAAGTTCAGTGGAATAGGCACCGGTAACCTGTGTCTTCAGTATTCTCTACATAAATAGGGCTATATTCAGCATACACTAGCTTTCAAAGCAATCCCTAAGGAAATTGAATCTTACTTGATTATAAATCATCACATGAAGAAACCATAGTGTAACATGATATATTTTAAATTATTAATCGTGTGAATTGTGATAACATAATGTACTAATAAAACATTTCCTAGCAAACACCCATGGTGCTACATATTCAACCATCACTTCATAAAATCACAACAAATGTCAAAAAGTTGTCTAAATCACATACACAAGGCTTAAAGTTTTACCCTCTGAAGTAAAAGTGAAAGTAGGTTACCATTTAACCTCAGAAGGTCTCAGTGTTCCTCCACTGACTCATGTGAAGGGGAGGAGATCTAGGGGAAGATATTAGCCTCCTCACCACCTCCACATAAGGAAAGCCCTAGAATTTTTATATTAGTCATACCTGGGGCCAGCAGTCATACAAGATTAGACATTGTTCCAGTCATTCCAAATTAGACAGTTTTCCAGCTCTACCTCTCAGAAATCATGACCTTCCTTGAGGTCCAAAGTGAACAGGCATAAACGTATATATGTCTATTTGTGTCATGCCAAGCACTCCATTGTTTCTAGTTTTACGCTTTTCTCGAAACTAACCTTTACCCCTAATATTAACTAATAGTTAACACTTCCAATATTACAGGTGCTCAATAATTATTTGATGGTTGAGTGAATGATTTAAGCAGAGAATGTTATCATGAACCTGTCTCCCCTTAGTCAGTAAAAGCTGTATTTATTGATTGATGGATGGATTTTGTTGTATGCAAGTATTTGTTTTCATACCAAAAGCCAGGGCTGTTTAAATAAACTAATCTCTGTAAATAATTAGCCTTGAGAACAGTACCACTGGAAAAGCAAATCTAATTGCCCATTATTCTGAGGGTTGTGTCTCCAGACAAAGGAAGTACTCTTCAGGAGTTATCTGATGAAAGGGAAACAGTCTAATGCATTATACTTTAAAAACCAATAAATTAAATAGGGCAGGAAGCTTTTGCCACACTGGTGTGAAGAAATAGAATCAATACCTGCAGTAAAGTCTTTTAAATCGGGATTTTAATGTATGAAATTTTGGTTTCAGGAGGTGATTTATTGTACGTCAGATCAGAATCAATGTAACAAATAGCTATGTTGTAATGGAGTTCTCTTAAGTTCTGAAACGTTGAAACATTTCTTCCAAACTATCGGATGAAAGTCAACGCATATTCAGATCGAAGAAATAGCCCCTTAAGTTTAATTTATATTTGTACTTCTAGCAGTGTGACACTGGATAAGTAACTTTGCATACTATTAGGATTTATCCTGATCTTTTAAAACTTGCCACAGGAACTAAGTTTCTGGATCAATGAGATAATGTGTTAACTATATTAAAGACTCTTCCTCCACGCAGGGTACTGCCAAGAAGTAAACGTGTATTATGTCAGTGTTAATTACAGTTAATCCATTATTCCTTTGTTAAATGAAATAGAATCTGGGTGAGCCCACAAGGGCATGTCTCTGAAATGCAAATAACCTATGGGAAGGAAAATCCTGCTGGCAGTAGTAAGTGATCTCATTGAAGAGCAGCGGAGAACTTGCATCCCGTTATGGGTGGGGTCCGTGGGCTTCGCGGGCCGACGCAGGAGAGCACCGTAAAACCCCGGCATAGAGATCTCGGCGGGTACTCAGCCCGCCTGGCCCCCTGCGGGGTCCTTTCTCCTCCATTGCTGGTCCGGCCTCACCCTCCCCTCGTGGCCCCACCTCCTTCTCGCTCTTTCCTGATGGCTCCGCCTTTGTACCTCTGTTGGTCCCGCCCTTCCTCCCCTGGTAGCATCGCCATCTCTGCGGTGATGACCCCGCCTCTCTCCGCCCCCACCTTTCGTGCTCCCTCTGTCCAGGTGTCCCCCAGCTTCCGGGAGATCCGTCTCTTACTCCCCTGGTCGCTCCACCTTCCTTCTCCGCGGCCTGCCTCTCCCGGCTTCCGCCTTGCTGTCCCTGCCCCGGAGTCTAGTACTTTGGCAGCAAAGCTGGACAGCTTTGCTGTGACTGGCACTGGTCCTCAGCACGGGTCCCGTTCTTCAGTTGGTCTGTCACTGCTTCGCCCCCTTTCCTTCAGCCGCATCGGCCCTCCTCCTCCTCTTCCCCCTCCTCCTCTGGTGTTCTCCTGTGTGGCCCGTGGCCTTTTCCAGAGCCCCTGCCCGGCTGGCAGTTGAGACCGAAGGCCAGGATGCCAGCTTGCCACAAGCCTTCTCTCCATATCAGAAAGCCTCTATGTTTGATGCCATGCTCTTCCTTGTTTAGGGTCCCTAAGTACTAATTTATAAATGTCTTGAGCCCTATGGAGTGTTTTATAGATAGATGGAGATATCCAACGAGCCTGGAATGGTATAGTAGCTATTGTAATGTTTGGTGCCTCAAGGTTAACCGTTATTCAGGTTATGTTTTGAAAGAACAAAACCCTATGCAGCCAAATATGACTGGTTTGCACTGTTTAAAAACGAACAACCTAGGTACAATGCTGAGGAGGATGTGGAGGAAAGGGAATTCCTTGTACCTATTTGGCAGAAGGTAAACTAGTGCAGCTCCTCTGGGATATAATATAGAAGTTCCTCAAGAAATTAAAAATAGAACTACTATGGGATCCAGCAATACACTTCTGTATATACATCCAAAGAGAGAAAACCATTATCTGGCAGAGATAGCTGCTCTCATGAACACTGCAGCATTAGTCACAATAGCCAGCTACGGAAACAACCTCAGTGTCAATAGATGGAGGGATCAAGAAAATATAGTATCTCTACAATGAAATAGTACAGTTTTAAAGAAAGAAGGAAATCTTGTCATTTGCAACAACATACACAAAACCTGAGGGCATTATGCTAAGTACATAATATAAACCAGAGAAGACAGATACTGCTTGGTATTACCAATATGAGGAATCTTTAAAAAAAAAAAAAAGTTGAACTCAAATATAGTAGAAAAGTGACTGCCAGGGGCTGGAAGTGGGAGATACAGGAAGAGATTGGTAAAAGGCTACAAATATTAAGCTCTAAGATGAATAAAACCTGAAGATCTAATGTGTAATATGGTGACAATATTTAATAACACTGTATTGAACAACTGAAATTTGCAAAGAGTAGAATTTTTTTTAAAGATTTTATTTATTTATGCATACAAGCTGGGTTACAGGCCAGACGGTGGGGTGGCAAGAGGGTTCATTCACCAGAGACAGAGTGGGGAGCAGCACAGGCAGATTGAAGGAAATACACTGCTGAGGGGAGCAGAGGGCGAGGCAGGAGAGTTCCGCAGCGCCATGTGGGAATCTCCCTGGCCGGGAGTCGAACTCGTGTTGCTGCTGCGGACAGCTCCACAGCACAGTGCTTAACCGCTGCTCCACCAGGGAGGCCCGCAAAGAGTAGAATTTAAATGTTCCCACAAAACATATGTGAGGTGATGGATGTTAATTCAGTGGAGGAAATCCTTTTACAATGCATATCTTACAATTGTATTTGTCAATTATATCTCAATAAAATTGTGGAGAAAATAAAAGTCACTGAACCAACAAAACACAACACTGAGTCAAGCTGTGCATAACTGACTTAGCCCTGGATATTTTATAAATATATGTATCTTATGTTTGTATACTATATATACATATATTATTTTATATATTTATTATATATAAATGTATAGATAATGAAGTGGTGGTAAATATAATTGGCAATAATGCAATTTAAATCATGAATTATGGTGTATAAATCGAGACTGTTTCTGTCAGTAAATGTATAGTGACAAATGAGAAAAATATAACAAAAGTTTATATAGAATTATAATTAAATTATAATTATAATTAAAATTATATAATTAAATTAAAATGGATTTGAACATAGAGATTGTAGGAGGATACAGGGCTAGAAAATCAGAATAGGAAGTTGAAGCAGATTTATCCATTAGGGTACTCTGGAGATTCCTGGAGCTGAATCCTGCCCTTTCTGAGTTCTGGTTATCCAGGGCTTTCATACTAGTCAGAAAACAGAGTACACGGCAATAACAGAGATCCAAAATATAACAAGTTAGATGAAATAGTTTATTTTCCATATACCAATACAGAGAGGTAGGAGTAGTCCAGGCTGGCAGGGCAGCTCAGCTCCATTAAGTCATCCATGAACCCTAATTTCCTTCTGTTAGGGTTCTTGTCTGGCTTTATTGATAGGATGGACGGAATTTAGAGAGAAACCCAATCAAAGATTCAAACAAGGAATGTTTATTGTGAATCACAGAACAGGACAGGGGCAGCAACTCCCCTGTACCACTCTTGGCCTAAGGGTGGCAGTGCCTTGTTTTCATGGGCTAAACACCAGGGCTGGGTAGCAGGGAAGCAGTGTTTTCAAAACAAACAAGGACCAGTTTAATTCCATACAGGAAGGGACAGTAACAAAGGAAAAACAGGTTCCAGGAATCCTCCTCTTGTTAAGCCTAGAATATTTTTCTCCTTCGTATGATAAAAGCTGGGGCACTGTCACTTGCACTGGCGCCCTGTCACTTGCACTGGCGCCATCTAGCTCTGGAGACGAGGAAGACAACAGAAATGGAAGACAACTGATTTATTTTTAAGCAAGTGAAGCAAAGGTTGCACACCTTACTTTCACTCATATTTTGTTGGTGGGAACTTGATCACACTTGGTTGTAAGAGAAACTGAAAATGTGGTCTCTAACTGGGACTTCACATACTGAACAAAAAATTTGTTAGTGTAGTAACAAATATTCTCCCCATCCACTTCCAATCTGTTCTTCCTTAAGAGAAGTTCCTTTACTTCAGTTTAGAGATAATCGTTATGCCTTGCAAATGATGTACTGTAACTGCTGCCTCATTCTTCAGGCCCCAGTTTAAATAAACCCTCCTCAAAAAGGCTTACTGACTACTTTCTCTAAAGAGATCCCCTCCACTTTTCCTATCACCATTGTTTTTATCTCAGCACCTTTGTCTCCTTCATGATACTTACTACGGTTGTGATTATAAATGATTTTCACTATGTCTGTGTTTATCACCTCCACATGTTCTTATCTTTACCACATCATCTCCATCATCTAACACAGTGCCTATCATTGATAGGCAAGAAATGAGTATGTTTTAAATTAATGAAACAGTGGTGAAGGATGGCTCAGTTCTGAAGTGACCAACTAAATATAATAGTGAAGAGCAAGAATGTTGAGCAAGTTTGGAGGAAGGGATCAGAAGATGATAGGTTTTGCTTGCAGATTTGAATTTGATGTTTTGAATAATTTCAAAACATCCTCCAGTAGACACCTAAAAATATAGAATCTGGAGCTCTGGAAAGATCATCAGATTTGGGAGTCTTGTGAATTAATAAGATCCCTTCCCTAGTGAAAAACATGGCAAGAAAACAAAAAGGTTTAAGAGTGAACTACAGGGAACAACAACATTTATAGAGTGGGAGAGGAGAGACCAGCAAAAGCTAGGAGAATCTATCAGAAGCCATCAACAAGAATCAGGGAGAAGTAATTTTCAGGGAGAAGGTAGTGGACATAAGTGTTACAGATTGGTGTGGGTTCAGATAAATTATGCCATCGGTCTGAAAGGGCCTCATATATGCAGATACATATGGAGGCTTAGGTATTGGAGACTTAGGATAGTTTCAGTGGACTGGTAGGTAGCAGACATAAGACAGAACATGAGGAAGTGTATTTAGTAATTGTAGAACATATCTTCAATAAGTGGAGCCATGAAAACGAGAGATTTCATTGAAACGAGTGGCAAGGTCAAAGGAGAGTTGCAAGGAAGCACGAATCTGTAAGTTAGAAAGATAGGTTGGGTGTAGAAATGACTGATTAATTTTGATTACTGGGTTTGCGATAGGAAGGTACAACAGAGTTGCCTTTCCTAGATGTGAAAATTAATTCAAAGAAGCAGGGAGTAACAAGGAGTTGGAATTTTTTTTCTGATGGCCTTTAATTTGTCTATGAAGAAGGGAGAAAAGTTATCTGCAGCAAGGGAAGAGTGGAGGGGGAAATCTGACTTTGCTTCAAAAAGAAAAAAGGAATAGGAAAGGTTACGATGGGAACAAATAAAAGGTCTGCGGTTTGCGGATCTACTGTGGTTAAAAATTCACTTTTCCTTCTTCCCCCCTTTATTCCTTCCTAACCTAAACCTGTTCTCAAAAAAGGCTTCAGACTGCCAAATCCCAATTTTTGCACCAATCTACCCAGATACCAGATTTTTTTCCTCCAACAAAATTGTCAACAAAACATGCTGATGAGACGAAAACAGCACCCCTGAAAGTCCCTCGGTTCCGAACCAACAGCGAAGTCTGCGCTGCCTCCCGCACTTCTGCGGACCCCCAAATTCTCGTACTATCGATCACACACCTGCGTACACTGAAGGCACTTCCTAAATGCTCCCTGCAGGCAGTGGGAGATTTGGGTACAGATGCTTCCCTCGTCAATAACGTCTCCCCAAAAGGTGTAGCATGTATCAAGGCCTGCTGAGGTAATACTGAGGTTACTGCGTTTCCTTTTTCCCTACTAGCATTAAGCTCATACTCACCAATTTCTGTTACACAACAACACAGTTCCCAGAGCAAAACCTCCAGAGACGAAGCCAGACGCTCTGCGGAACTAATAAGTCAGGACAGTGAGCCTGCGCGGATGATTTCACACGGACTCAGCTCCAGACTAACGTGGGCGGGGCGTGCCTGTTCCCGTGACAAACCCCACCTCACCCTTTCCCATGACGTCACCACACCAGAGCCTCTAGTATCTCCTGGCAGCATCTGCGAGCGCCGGGCGTGGTGGCGCGCGCCTGTAGTCCCAGCTACTCGGGAGGCTGAGGCTGGAGGATCGCTTGAGCCCAGGAGTTCTGGGCTGCAGTGCGCTATGCCGATCGGGTGTCCGCACTAAGTTCGGCATCAATATGGTGACCTCCCGGGAGCGGGGGACCACCAGGTTGCCTAAGGAGGGGTGAACCGGCCCAGGTCGGAAACGGAGCAGGTCAAAACTCCCGTGCTGATCAGTAGTGGGATCGCGCCTGTGAATAGCCACTGTACTCC
>PVIJ01004324.1:0-114380 GCA_004024925.1 Scalopus aquaticus
GAGAGAGGAGGGAGGAAGGGGGCAGAGGAGGGAAAAGTGGGGAAGGAGGAAGGGGAGGAAGGGGGAGAGAAATGCCCCAGTGGGTTTCACAGGGGGCTCTGAGATCCTGAGAGTGTTTTCTTTCTTAACCTAGGTGGTGAGACACTTAGGTTGTTTATGCACTTTTTATGCACTTTTATCTTTATGCACTTTTTATCTCTGCATAATTAACATTTACATTTATCATTGAGAAAACACACAACTCCTGCGTGTAGTGATCACTGGTGAGGTATTCAGACCAACCTCCCGCCACAGTGCGTGCGAAAGGCAAGATTCACAGAGCTGAGTGTGTGCGGGTTCTGGAAGGAAGGGGCTAAGGGGCTGACTGCCCAGGAGTTCAAGTGCAGCCCCAGGGCTGCCGCAGGAGCCAGAAGGGACAGGAGGGCTTGGCCTGGGAGGCACAGACCAGCTTTGAATCCTCTCAGTGCCTAAAATGGGCTGACATTCATCCTGAATTGCTAATGCCCTTGATGCCTGCCAAAGCAAGAGTAAAAGCTCCCAAGAGAGAGAAGATAATATAACCCAAGGGCTCGGTTATTTAATTGTTCTAAAAATGCAAACCTGGTTTAACATTGGAAAATCAATGCAATCTAATTACAAAATGCAACATTAACATAATTAAGGGGAATTTATAAGATACTCTAGATACAACAAGCATTTAATAAAATCATCAATGACCAGTAATACGTTTTTGAAACTCCTAATAAATTAAGAATAGATGAGAACTTTCTAAATAAGAAAACAGGTGGTCTCATCAAACCTACTGTAAAAAATTACACTTACAGTGAAATACTAACGTTTCCCCTTGCTACCATCATTTCTCTCCAACATTGTACTAGAGGTTCAAGCCAATGCCACAAAGAAAAAAAATTAAAAAAAGGTATGGAGATTATAAAGGAAAACATAAAATCAATTATAGAGCGTATGAGAAAATAAATGAGTTGACCCCTACCTCACACCACACATTAAATCGGTGGTTATCAAATGAGGGTAATTTTGCCCTCAAGGGACATATGGCGATTTGGCTGTCACGACTGGAGAGGGCTGTGCTACTAGAACCTGGAGAGGCAGCTGCGTAATGTCCACACAGGCCAGCCATCCACAGTGAAGAGTCACCTGCTCCAAATGTCCACAGTGCCGAGGCTGAAAGCCCTGTGGTCAATCAGCTACCAGTGTATGGGAGGCTACACAGGAAAAGCAAAGCAAGAAGCTTCTAGAACATAACACAGGACAAAACATTCTTGATCTTGAGATAAAGGTTAAATAATTAAGACACCAAAATATCAACAAACATCCCTTCAATAGCTGAGCTGGTAGAGTGGAGGACTGCAGTTAGTTCCAAAATATCAACAAAGAATGAAAATACTGATAAAGTGGATGAGATTAATATTAAACACTTCTGTTCAAAACACACAAAAAGGGAGCAAAAAGATAAGAGTAGCACATATCTGCAACCCACATGAAGAGGGAGGACTCATAGCCAAACACATAAAGAATCCACACAAGGCATTAAAACACACACACACACACACACACACACACACACACACACACGGCCTCCCTGGTGGCACAACGGGTTAAATCTCAGCACTAAAAAACTATCCAGAGTCACTGCAGCAAAAGTTCGATCCCCGGCCACGGAGCTTCCCACAGGGCGCAACAGACCTCTCCTGTCTCCCCGCTGCTCCTCTCAGCAGTGTACTTCAGTAGATCCGCCTGTTCTGCTCCCCACTCTGTCTCTGGTGAACCCTCTCACCACCCTACACCTCTGGCCTACACCTCAGCTCTCGTATGCATAAATAAATAAATCTTTAAAAACAGACACACACACAAACAGATTTGAGCTTTGTAAAAGATGACGACGATGGCCAATAAACATACAAAAAAGAGGCTCCATCTCACTGGGCATCAGAGGAAGCAAATTAGAACCCCACCAGGTAACATTATTTTCCCACCATAATGGCTGCAATTAAAAAGACTGACAATGGCAAGTGTTGGCAAGAACACAGGGCAACCCACACACTCACCTACAGCTAGCAAGAAAACGTTCTTACAGCCAGTATGGAAAACCTGTTGGCAGCAACTGCCAAACGTGAACATACAGACACCCTAAGACCAGTCATTTCACCCCTCAGCATGTGTTGGCATGTTCGTGGGTCACACACTACATGTTAGCGCAGCAAGCACACACTACAATGTCATGCACTCACTCGTTCTTGCCGCATCCTTCCTTATTCCTTCTATTACCAAGGGATTTGTTTTGCCAATTTGGAGGGCATCTTTATTATTCATCATTATTCATTATACCTCTTGTCATCAACCCAACTGCCCATCAACACAAGAAGCGGTATGAATCCCCTGAAATCTGTTTCAACAATTGAATTGTGCACAAACCATGGAAATGTTTCCATGTGCAAAAGATACAGACTAGCCCGCCGTCCTGTCCGTGCATTGAAAGCCTCTGTCAGTCCTGGGGTTTAAAGCTTTTCAAGCTTTCTAAATCTCCCAGACGAAGAGGAGCAACACCAGAGGCTTTTCGGTCACACCAGAGGCTGCCAAACCTTCTCGGGCTGCAGAACCTTTGGCCTGACCACTGAAATCTACTCTTGACGCACTGAAGCCAAAGGAAACACATCACTGCTCCACCAATTACATGGTTAGGAACAAGTACTTGTGTCCTCACCACCAAAAATACACAGAAATTAAAAGAAAAATGATCTTTCCATTTCATTCTTAAGAACCACAGTTACTGCCCCGTGGACAGCTGTGTCTGTTGGGCACTGCACAACCTCTCAAACACTAAGATCCACAGATGCTGAGTGCTGCTCTGTTTGCCCCCAAACGTCCCAAATTCTGGGCTCCAGTGAGTTCCCAGCAGTGCCCCAGGGGCCGCAGTGCACATGGGAGCCCAGAGCTATTCCCAGCAGGTGCCAGCCAGCACAGGCAAACATGCCAGGACCCTTGATAAAGCAATTCCAGCTGGGGCACAGGGACCAGAGGCCAAGGGGCGTTTGAGGGAGTGAGGGAGGGAGTGGGGGGGTGACTGTGTAAGGGAGGCCAGCAGAGGCTAAACATGGTTTAATTTCCGCGGTTTTCTCTCCCCGGGGGATTTATTACACGATCCTCCCTCCTTAAAGGATTGTCCCAGGGCCAAGGAGACCAAGTGTTTGGAAACTCTTTGCACACTGGGAAGCTCGGAACGGTGGGCATCGTGACAACACCTCCTCCTCCTCCTCCTCTTCCTCAGGGAAGGCTGGGGGCTCCACCTCCCCCCGGCACCCCACCACCCAGAGAAAACGGGGCAGATTCCTGAAGGGCCTCAAAGCTCTGCTGGCTGCCTCGGGCGGACCTGCTGGGCGCTCCCAGGCCTGGTGTGCAAAAGCACAGTCGCTGTATCCAAGGTCGCAGCAGGTCGCGAGGCCCGGCCAGGGCTCCCAGCAAGGGGGACAAGCCTGACCCCGCAGAGCAGCAGCGCCAGCAACCTGAGGCCACGCACACCCCTCCCCTGCTCCGGCTGGGCTCCCCATCAAATATGAATGAAGAGGAGGCGGACTGCGTCACACCATTAATCACGTAGGAGGGGAGCTGCCAGAGCCGTGCGCGGCCATAATTGTTTCTGCGTGTGTTTTCTTCAAAACAGTTTCATGTTGGTCAAGGAGCAGGAACGAAGGCCTCCCCCGGCTGCTCGCGAGACGCCGGCTGTGGGAACTCGCGTTCAAAGTCGCCTCGAGTCGCCTCAACGGGCTTTTGCTCTGCCCGTGTGGAGCTCAGAAGAGAGTGTTTAGGGGAGAGAATGGGCTCCCACTTTCTCCCCCTTTCTTAGTTCAGATTTTCCCTGGTGCTGGCTGAAAGGACTTGGCACCCACAGAATTTCACGCTAAAGGCAAATGTACGATCCCTGCCACGTCGACGTGGGTGTTTGCAGTCGGGACGTGTCAGGAAGGGGGGAAGGGGTGCCGGCTTCGAGGATGCACAGGCACGGAGGCGGACACCTGCCCCGAGAGGACAGGCGGGCTCGCCACGCGCTCCAGGACGAGCGGCGGCCACAGCCTCCCGCAGGAGGACAAGAGGACAGTGAGGGGGGCGGGGCCGTCCTGCCCCCGGCGAGGCCTCCCGGAGCCGCCAGGCCAGGAGGAGAGCACCTTCCAAATCAAGACACAAACGGCCCTCCTAGGGCCAGAGAACAGCAGGACTAGAACATTCCGGGCAGTCTGCCCACCCCGCCCTGATCCCCAAGGCCCCAGAGCCGGCTGCCAGGCCCCTCCGCTGGGACGCAGCTCCTGGGGGACAGGGGTGTGTCTGTCCGTCCAGAACAGGGTCCCTGCGTGGCGGACAGCGCCTGGCCGCAGATGCTCACAAACACCCGGTGAAGGCGCGAACGACTGGCCGGGACTGGGGGTCGGCGGCGGGCGGTGCGCCCTTCCCGAGCACGCTGGCCTGTCCAGGGGGCTTTCCGGAGCGCAGGGAAGCCTCCAGCACCCCTAAGAGACGGAACTCCAAGGCTGACAGGCAGCAGGCGGGGGTTCCGAGGGGCCGGGCCCGGGGGCTCTACCCGCCCTGGCCTCCTGGGATTGACGAGGGCACCAGCTGCACCCTGGAGCTGGAGCCGGCGGGACTGGGGGCCTCAAGGTGGGCTCTGCGGAGCCCCGCAGCTTCTGCCAGGACCCTGAAGGCCTCCTGGGAGCGGGTGGGCGGAATCGGCAGCACCCCAAACCCACACCGACCAGGCCAGGTCCCAGTTTACATGATCAGCTGCCAGGAACTTTCCAGGGGAAGAAAGGACTTTGTTTTTAAAAAATGTCCGAAACAGCCCTAAGGTAGATTGTTCGCCTCCTTCGCCGAGGTGAGGCCGGTCTTCCAGCTGGAGCGAGGCGTGGGGGCCCAGGCTCGCGGGCGGAGGCGATGCCCGACAGGCCTGTCCTGCGTGTCAGGGCCGAGGCGGCCGGGCGCCACCCCCGCTCCTGGCGACAGCCCTCAGCCCCCGCTCACACTGCCCGCCGCGGGCCACGAGCAGCTGGCCGAGAAAACCACCGCGGAGAAGGTCGCAGCGGGGGCAGCTGCCGGGCGCGGCGGGCGGGGCGGAGACACCCAGCCCAGCAAGCGCGGGCACCTGGGCACCTGCAGCACGTCCGGCCACCGGCTCCTGCAGCGAACAAGCCGTGACCGACAGGGGAAAAGTCCTTTTCGTCTTTTTATTTTCACAGCCTAGCCCAGGGCACAGCTGCTGTTTCCCTCACTGCGTGTGTGTGTGTGTGTGTGTACGCGTATGTGCACGCATGCGCTCGTGTGAGACTCAACACACCAGCAACTCCACCCACAGCAGATGCCCACGGCCTCACTGTGCACTGTGCAAACCGAGGCTCGGAAGAGCAGAGGACGCCCGAACCCCATTCGCCTAAGCCGGGTGCAGAGGGCACCCCAGCCGGTGTCTGGGGCTGAGCCGATGTCTCGCGAAGCCCAGGCGGTTGGGGGAGCACAGACGAGCGGGCGGCGGCTCGGCCCCGTGGACGACCTGCCCAGGGCCCGCTGAGCGGCCGGGGTCTCGGCCCCCACAGACAAAGCTCTTTCTGGGGCGTCTTTCCAGGCTTCCCCCCCGCCCCCGCAGTCTCCAGCTGGGTGACCCTGGTCAGCCTGCTCCGTGGTCAGCTGCTGGGCGTCTGTCTCCTGACTCACTCGGGACAGCAGAGAGGAGAGAGAGAACCCGGCTGACCCGGCTCCACCGCACCCACTCCCGGCGGCGACGTGCAGGCCCTTCTCCCTCAGGCCGCGGCGAGGGCCCGTGGGGGTTTGGGGGAGAATATCTGCTCAGCTGAGAAGACATCTCCTAGTCCAGAAAGCAGACTAGGTCCGAACACTCCAAGTGCCTAATAAGAGGCTGCTCATAATAGGTCACTGCAGACTTAAAAATGGAGCGTACCCCTAAAAATAGGCTTCAGGCTGGCACCCTAAAAACGGCTTCATGTTTGCCAGCCGGAGAGCAGGGCTGCTCAGCCGGGGGCGCTGCCTGCTACACGGGAAGCTCCTTTTTGCAGCACAAGAGCCTCCCCAGAAGCCCCGGCCGCCCGGCGGCCCCTCACAGGTCAGCAAGGACCTGCCCGGGGCTGGCTGATGGGGGGCTCGCTCCGTCCCAGGTCAGGGGAGACCCACAACCATCCAGAGGAGGCGCCCCAGCGCCACCCCGTTTCCAACGAGATTGAACAATCCCCTCTCTCGCTGGGCCTCTCACCTCGTTAAGTCGCTAAAACACGGTGCAGCAGCCTGGGCGAATCTCGCCGCTCAGTGGGATTTTTTACAAACCAGGAAACCACAGCGCCGGGGCGCCTGGCGGCTGCACGGGGCCCCTCCAGACGGCCGCGAGGTGCCAGCGGGGGAGTGAGCTCACTGGAGTACAGGGGAGAGGACTGACCTCACCTTTCAATTTCCCAAACATCCTGTCATCTTTAAAAAATGTTCATCCCTTGAATAATCCGAAAAACCAAGAAATGCATCCGCAGCGGCTGCACCACGCGGGGCTGGGCCCGGGCTGGCCGGGATGCGGCGGGCTGGAGGGCCGGGCCTCTGCAGCCTCGGAGCCGTCCAGAGCCTGCGGGAGGGAGGTCGGCGGGGGGGGGGGGGGGGGGGGGGGGGGGGGGGGGGGGGGGGGGGGGGGGGGGGGGGGGGGGGGGCGCGGCACCTGGGCATCTCTCTAAACAAAAATTAAGTTCATCTTAAAAAGATTTTTAAGAAGCTTGCTGAGGGCCTCCCTGGTGGCGCAACGGGTTAAGCACGGCACTGTGGAGCTGTCGGAGGCTGCGGCGAATTTGACGCCCAGGAGAGGAGATTCCCACAGGGCTCAGCAGACCTCTCCTGTCTTCCCACTGCTCCCCTCAGCAGTGGATTTCAGTGGATCTGCCTGTTCTGCTCCCTACTCTGTCTCTGGGGAATCCTCTCACAGCCCCATGCCTCTGGCCTGCACCCCAGCTAGTATGCAAAATAAATAAATAAATCTTTTTTAAAAAGAGTGGATTATTTAAAAAAAAAAAAAGAAGCTCGCTGAAGTTAAATGTGAGGGGAATGTGAGGGGTGGGGGCGTGATATCAAACGGAGGCTAACGGACCACCTGGAACTCACTCCAGAGGCCGGGGGGAGGGGGGGAACGGGAGGAGGTTTTCTTCCAGAGCAACTAAAGCGGAGGCCGAGGCCGGCTGCGCGCCGGGAAGGCCCGGGCTTCCAGACGCACCCTCAGCCTGGGGGCAGACGCCGTTCTCCTGGCTCAGAAGCTCTGCAGGGACAGGCGCTTCCGCGGAGCCGGCCGGAGCTCTACGGTGCCGCCCCTGTCAGGACAGCCGCACGTCAGCGGCCTGTTCACCCCGGTGCGCCCCTCTCCTCCCCAGACCAGACCGGGCAGGCCCAGTTCGGTTTCTGCTCACCCGGCACATCTCAGGCGCGCTGTGTCTGCCCTAGTGACGCCCAGCGCCCAGCGCCCAGCGCCCAGCGCCCGAAGCATCTGGAAGCACCCGGCAGTCGCGCCAAACGAGCCGGGGCCATGCCCCCCGCGTGCCTGCTCGTTGCCAGCACCCCAAGGACAGAACCTGTGTCCGGATGCTGCTGAGCAGTAGATGGAATCACAGGGACCCCGAGGAGCATCCCTGCAGCTGCCCCCCCAAACCCCCAGGCCACAGGGGACGCAGATGGCCCACAGCAAATGTCTCGGACACAACGTGTGACAAATGGGCCACTTCCCCTGGCCAGGTTCAAACTGACACCTGCTGACGTGCTGGCCAGGCCCCTCCCAGCGCACCAGCCCCGGACGCCGCCAGGGCAGCTCCCCTGCCCCGCGCCTCTGCTGAGGCTGAGACCTGCCAGTCCTGCCCGGGTGCCCACTGGCAGTGAGACCCCCACAACGTCCACCAAATGTGGAGCAGAACCCGACACTCAATGACCCAGCGATCCTGCGGGGCCAAAGCAGAAATGAGGGGGCCCTGGCCTCCCTGGCTAAAAGCCAAAGTAACCCAAACTTGCGTCAACTGTCCAAGCCGCTTAAACGGCCACTGAAGTTGAACTTCCAGTTTGTCAAGAGAACAGGCTTTGAAGTCAGACGGGTGGGCTCAAGTCCTGGCAGCACCAGGAGGTGTGCTGCGGGACTCCAGCGGGTGAACTCACCTGACTGGGCTTCAGTGCCCCCCTAAAATGGCAGCCAGGATGGAAATCTCACAGGGCGGTTACAACAGTTTGTGGCTGGAGGATGCACTCGAAGGATGGCGCACGGCATGTGAGCGGCACAAACGGGAGCCGCAGCCCAGACACCCCCAGAAATGGTCCCCCAAAGCTGTGTGTCCGCCCTGTCCTGAGCCGACACCGAGCTGGTGAGGCCCAGCCACACCACAGGCCAAACTGCTCTCAGACGTCAACTCAGCTCGGGGGCCCTCGACACCCCCTGAATCTGGGGGCTCTCATAAAAAAGGTATCAACGCACAAGCCCAACTGGAACCAACTGACCAGGACCCCCGTGCAGCATGCAGGCATCTTAACCTGGCCCGGAACTGCCAGCCAGAAGGAGCCCTCCGCCACTTAACCCGTGTCACGCATCCGAACGCCCGGGCTCTGCCGCCCCCCCGGGTCAAGGGCCCTTCCAGCCAGCACGCTTGATTGGCTCGTGCCCGGCCCTCGCCCGGCCGTCTGTGGCCTTGAAGGGTGCGCGTGCCGGCCGGACAGGGCGCAGGCCAGGCCGCAGGCCCGGAGGGGGACGCCCCAGCACGCCCGGCCTGCTCTGCGTGCAGCCAGCGCCTCGCGCCCAGGGCGCGCCGGCCCCCGAAGACAGCCTGGCCGCGCGCCTGCCCAGGCGCCGGCCCGCAGCGCCGTCTCTCCTCCCTCGGCCCTGCCGGCCGGAAGCCCCGCCCAAGAGCGCGAAACAACGGAGCCACTCGCTCCGCAGGGCCCACCTCGTGGCGCCTCGTCCCGGGGCGAATCCGCGAAGGAGGCCCCGCACGGCAGGCCCGGCCCGGCGCTGCGATTGCGCACCGGACGGCGACGCGCAGACGCTGCGGGTTCCGCGCGTGCCAGCCGGAAGAGCGAGGCTGCTGCTGATTGGCTGAGTGTTCTCAGGCCCCTGGCGCGAAGTGCTGGCTGATTGGCTGACCGTTGGCCACGTGGCCCAGGAGGCCGCAGCTGATTGGCTGGCGTTAGCCGCCGCCCGGGCCGGGAATCTGGGCGCGCTGGGAGCTGGGGCTGCGAAGACCGACCCGGCCCACGGCCCGTCTTTTCCTTCCTGGCGCTGCTGTGGGGGCGCGTTTGTCCCCGGCCCCCGCTCGGAGCTCCGCCAGCGCCTAACAGCCTCCATCAGCCCCCGGTCTGGTCAGGAGTCCCGCGCACGGTCCTGAAGATGGAGCAGCCGGCTGTGCGGCCGGGCGGAAACCGGAAGCCTGAGGCGGCGTCTCGGCCACGTGCCGCTGGCCGCGGGTGCGGGGTGCGGGGTGGGAGCCTTGTTGGGGGGCTCCGACATCACTAACGGCTCATCTGCTGCCAAACCAAGATGAGAGTCTGATGTCAGGGTTACGAGGTTCCAGAGCTTGACCTCGTTTTTTTTTTTAATACATGTTATTTATGGCTTTTACATTTTGTATTCCCCTGGGGTAGCCCACCACCAACTCACCCATGACCCATCTCCACGGTCCCTTGTGTCCTTTTCTACTCCCTTTTGTGCCCTTATCCTCCCCTTCTCCCCCAGGGTCTCGCTCCTATTTGGTTTCCCTATAGTCCTGCTATGAGTGAAACCATTTGATATTTTTCTCTTTCTTTCTGGCTTATTTCGCTGAATATGATCCCCTCTAATTCCATCCATGTCGCTGCAAATTGCATGTGTTTATCTTCTTTCCATGCTGAATAGTATTCCATTGTGTATATGGACCACATTTTCTGGATCCGATCATCTGTTTTTGGACATCTGGGTTGCTTCCATACCTTTGCTATTGTGAACAGTGCCGCAATGAACACACGGGTGCATGTATCCTTTCAGATTAGTGTTTTTGTGTCCTTTGGGTAAATTCCCAAAAGTGGGATTGCTGGGTCGTATGGGAGCTCCATGTTTAGCAGTTTGAGGAATCGCCATGCAGCTTTCCATAGTGGTTGGACCAGTTCACATTCCCACCAGCAGTGTAGAAGAGTTCTTTTCTCCACATCCTTTCCAGCATTTGTTGTTGCCTATATTTTTAATGTGTGCCATCCTCTCAGGTGTGAGGTGGTATCTCATAGTGGTTTTGATTTGCATTTCCTTGATTATAAGTGATGTTGAGCATTTTTTCATGTACCTGTTGGCCATTTACTTCTTTGGAGAAGTGTCTTTTGAGCTCTTCTGCCATTTTTTGACTGGATTATTGGCTTTGTTTTTGTTGAGTTGTGTGAGCGTAAACTCAGACGTGAGTTTTCTGGGCAGACCATTTGTGGGGCTCTTGGCCCAGACCTGCAATCCTGTCTCCTGCTGTCCCGTCACAGGCCTCCATCTTTGCAGCTCCAGGAGTCGTGGACTCTGGCCTCAGTGTCAGCAGCCACAGGCTGGCCTTCTCCAGGAGCCTGCTGACCCCGGCGTCCCTGGCTGATAGCTTCCTCCCTCCCTCGTACCCACACCTTTTGTAAGTGACCCCAAAGGGGGTCACCCTGTGATCTCGGGGCCACACATTACCTACACAGGACAGGGGCCCCTCCGGAGTGCCCCTGACAAACCTTTGGCTGTTTGCGCCCACCGATGGTGAACGCGCTGTCGGGGCTGCTTGAGCGGTAGAAACGCTTTTTGTTATTGCGTTGAAATGAGTTTGCCTGGAGTATCCACCGACTGGTCCAAATTTTACAAAATCCCATAGAAAAATACAGGACTCCCTCGATGTGGCGGTGAAGACGGCAGGAGCTGGCGTCAGACAAGGCCTGAGGTTCGGGTCACAGCCTGCCGCAGGCTCCTGAGCTCACCCTTAGCCCGCCCGTTTTAGCACAGGGTGGGGAATTAGTCCTGTGGTGGGTAAGGGGTGACCCTGCCTTCTCGCGGCTTCCGTTGCCACGTCTGTAAATGGCACCTGGGGGTCTGGCAGAGTCTGGCACAAAGGGAAGCTGCCCTGGTACCTGGTAGGCAGACTCCAGGTCCCAAAGAGCCGCCTCCTCTGGGAGCACCTCCCTGGCTCCCCGCGGCCCCGTGCCTGGTTACAGGTCCGTAACAGGCCTGTCCCTCCGCCCCGGTGGGCCCCTGCCTGTGTCTGCCCTGTCCCACCTGCTCCTGCTGGCACCCTCTACTCAGGGCGAACTCAGCCCGGGGCTGCCTGGAAGCCGCAGCTGAAGGGCCGTGCAGCAGGAGCAGGTCGGGCTTCACCTCTGGCGGGGCCGGGGAGGTGTGTGTGGCGCCTGAGAACGGGCATCCTGGAGTGAGCAGGGCAGCTGGCGAGGGGCCGGCAGGACGGCGGCCGCACCCGCGGTGCAGGGAGCATGGCCCCTGCCCGGCCCGTGCTGGCCAACGCCCACCTCAGACGGGCAGCTAACAGCTGAGGGAGCTGTTCCTTCAGTGTTGCAACTCCCCACGACCCCAACTCCAGGCCTCCTCGACCTAGAAAAACGGGGCAGCAGAGAACAGCCACCCCACCTGGGCGACAGGGCGCACCGGGGAAATCGCACTCGGTCCAGCCCCGAGGCGGCCATGGGAGGAGAAATGCGGCGGCGGGACACACCAGCGACCGGCATGCGGCGCGGTCACCACCCCCGGGACAGACTGGCCGGCGGGGCCCCCGAAGTTCATTTTGCCGCTGAAGTCCGAGAGCAGGGAGCGACGCCCGCCCCCGTCACCCCCGCAGCCGCCCTCCCCTCCCCGCGCGCGTGTAACACGTCGCAGGCGCGGATGCAGGATGCTCGGTGGACACAGCCTTCCGCGCGCTGCCGCTCAGCCTCACCTCGGGCCCTTCGGCAGAGCCGGGAGGGGCCTGCGCTTGGCTCCTTGGTGCGCCCCTCGCCGTCTTCGGCAGAGGGAACGACCGTGACGGGCCTCAGGGGCTCGCTGAGGAAACGGCTGTCTGCGTGTGGAACGCTGAGCCTCGGCCACGCGAGCGCGCGAGCCCCGGAGCCCCGAGGGCACGCGGGAGCCCAGGCCCGGGGCGTGCTCGGGAAGGGGCGGGCGCCGCGCACCAGAGGCCGCGGCCGCCGAGTGGCTCCCGCCGTCCGCAGCTGCGGGCCGAGAGTCGGAGGGAGCTGCCTCTGAGGTGCCGGAGCAGCGGCAGGACCCCCGGAAGGAACGGAGGGCGGGACACTGCGCAAGGAGGCCACTCCGGCCGCCCTGGCCAGCGACGTGCGGCGTGCGCGGGACACGGGGCGCTGGGCCACACGTCACCCGACACAGCGCCTATTCGGTCACAGGTCCATTTATTGCATTCTTTTTGTTTAGTAGCTGGGATTTAAAGTGTTAAAAATTCGCCTTACCCGAGTGAAAAAAAAAAGGCCGACAGGCCTCACCGCCCAGGCCGAGCGGCGGAGAAAGGGCCCGCGTCTCGGCCCGGGACTGCAGCCGGAGACGAGCGCCCAGCCCAGCGCGGCGCGGGCAGCACAGGCTCACGTGCGGCTCCACTAAGCCGCCACAGCCCGCATGGGCGCAGGAGGGGCGCGCCGGCCCCAGCACCCCGCACCCCGGGCCGTGATGACGAGGCCCCAGCTGTCACGGCCCCTTCCGGAGGCTCCTCCCCGGGAGAGGACACCGAGCGCAAAGCGCCTCTGCGGAGAGTCTGCGGAACCGCCGGCGGCAGCATTTCAGAGGGTGTTCTGTGGCATTTCTTCAGAAAGGCAGAAGGGAAGGAGAGTCACGAAGGACGACACCCGACGCGGACACCTCCCCGGCGTTTCTCAGCAGGAAGCCCAGCGGCCGTCCCAGCCCCCCCCCTCCCCGGGGCCGCAGAGCGCCCCCTAGTTCCTGTTCCGCTTGTTTCGGGGCTCACACTCTGCGCTCTCAGCTGCTCGTGCGCGACGATGCTGCCTTGAGCTCACTGCTGTGTCCTGAAGATCATTTCTGGAAACAGAAAAAAGGAAATGGCACGTTCGAAAATAGTAACGATTATTATTCTACACGAAGCCAGAGCTTTCCGCACGCTATTCCATTTAAGCCTCCAGGTAGCCGTCCACACTACGGCAAATACAGAAGAGCAGTAACTGCTGTCATTACTATTACTACTACTCACACTTTGTAAGTGAGAAAACAGTGACTCCCAGTTCTTGGCTTAGTGACTTAGCAAAGCTCACGGTGCACAGGTGATGGAGCCAGGAATCAGAACTTCTCCTTCTGAATCAAGTTCCAGCACAGTTTTAAACTTGTGCTTACTAAGTAGAGGGCAGCAAAAAATGAAAAGAAATTTTGCTCCCGTGCTAATAACAAGACAAGATGGTCTAACAAAATGATCAACTTCTCTTGGTTCTGTCAGAAAGCTGAATTTGCAAGACAGCCAGGAAACAGAATTCCAAAGAAAAGTCGGTTCCCCTCAAAGAGAGAGAGGCCACAGGAGGCACCCCCCCACCCCCGGAGAAAGATGGGGCTGCTGCACAGCCTGGCGGGAGAGCTCGGGCTGGCTCCAGTGAGCCGCTAGGGACTCTGCGTGGGGCGCAGGGGTCCTCGTCCTTGCAAGCTCTCCCCAGGAGCCAGAGTGGAGAGCGCTGCTCTGGGGGCACAGGCAGAAAGGTGAGTGGGTCTTGCGTCTCGAGAAGGCGGACAGACTTCCTGTGTGCACACTCAGGAGCTGTGCGGGCCTGGCTCTGATTGACTTAGGTGCGGGGAGTGGGGAGCTGAAGTGAGCCCCAGGTTTCCAGCTTGAACAGTGGGACGACCAGGCCACACATTCACTGGTCACTGGACAACAGGGGGGCAGGGCTGAAGAGAAGGGGCTTGGACTCTTCCAGGCAGACATTTCCCTACAATTTACCTACGAAAGGCAATGGAAATCTGGAAACAGGTGATGATATACCCAAATCATCGCCCTTCCTGTTTTTATTCTAGTCAGTGTTACTCTGTCTTGGGATTCAAAATGGAAAACCAGTATTCAGGCACACAAGAAGCCAAGGCCTGTCTAGAAAATACGGCGGTGGTTTTCTTTACCGCTCATGCAAGCAGTGTTGTTAACAGACCCTCTCAATCACCTGTGGAGCTGGGAGAACGTGTCAGAACTAGAATAGTACGTTCGAGGACTAATCTCTCAAATATGAGTAGCACCAACAAATGGGCCTCGTTTTAGGATGGGGATTTGAAGGGCGGTCACGTTTTGCTGAGCGGGAAGATGTAGCGGCTCTTGGACTCTGCCCGTGGAGGCGTGTGGGCTGTGCCTGCGCCTGCTCAAACCAGACTGACCTCGGCTGACACCGCAGGCCTGGCTGCTGGCGCTGGCGGGGCTGCTACGGGGCCGTGGCCCCGCCCTGTCAGCTTTTACGTCCGTTACCTGCGAGGATCAAGTGCTGGGACTTGCTTCCTAAATGCTTCCTCCTACAGTGACATTAGCGGCATCGTCACCGAGAAAGGCTGGGCCTCCGACGCGGGCACCACAGTCGGGCAGCGCCCCTGGGGCCGGGCTCGGTTCAGCAGGAACAGGGTGAGCGCGAGAGGACAAACGTAGCTAAGAAGCGGCCGCCTCTCCCAGAATTCAAAGTACAATAGAGCCCAGATGACAGCAACACAGCCGAAATTTCAAGCATTTACAAGACAGTACCGTTTGAATTAACGCAGCTCGTGGGCCTGACACACCTACTCACGAGGCGTTCCTGGGATACATCACACTTTATTTTCCCAGCGACTCAGCTATGAAACTACAAAATGTCAGCAGAGCAAACCTCTCCTCCTTTGGGGAAACAGTATAGCTCATGGCTTAAGGTGCTGACTGTAGCACATTAGGTTACCATCCACTCAATCACTCATCACTTATCGCTAAGGGACGATGGGGTCGGAGATGTCTCTTTCGGCCTCAGTTTCCTCACTGTGAGGCGGGAAAAGCGTAGTGCGTCGCAGCGCTGGCACGCTGCTCAGATGGGACCACCAACACAGAGTCCCAGCACGGGCTGAAACTGTGTAGACACTGGGGTTACAATGCTGGACAGACAGGCCAAGATGACAAGTGATCACACGAATGTGCTGTAAAGAGGAGACACGGCGCCATGAGGGCCTGTAGCCGGAGGAGCCGGCCCAGGAAGAAGGGTGGAGGACTTGCACGGGAAGCAGTTCTTGAGCTGAGAGCCGAAGGGTGAGCGGGGTCAGCTGGGTGAAGAGGGGTGCTCTGGGGAGGGGGCAGCCTCATCGGGGCCCTGGGGGGAGGGAGCCGAGTCTGTAGCAAGCACCAGGGCTCTGTCCACGGAGCAGAGAACGCAGAGGGGGCAAAAAGACATGACTCTGGGAGACCATGAGGAACTTTGAGGCTTAAAGCACAGGTGAGGCACCATGATCAGATTTCCATTTTGAAAAGTCACCCTCCCTGCAGTACAGAAGACCAAACCGTACGGAGGTCTGAGGAAATGGACAGATTAAAGCCCAACGGCGGCCCAGCGAGATACAGCGGTAGCAAAGATCAGGGTGACGAGAGCGGTGGAAATAAATGGATGGGTGCCGGAGACACGTAAGAAGTAAAAACCACAGACCTCGTCACAGACTGGACAGACAGGCCGTGGAGACCAGGAGAGAAGGAAAACCATTTCTTTTTTTCGGCTTAAGAAGTTGGCTATAAAGGAACAGGGGGAAAGGATCGTGTTTTGATTTTAAGGACTTTTGGGGGGCTGATGCAGAGTGGTTATACTTAATACATTAGCAGTAAAAATGAAAAATAATCACTAAAGCCTAAACAAACCCGTCAACATAAATCCAAGATGCTCAGCTCTGGCTGCTGCGGTACCCGAGAAGAGACAGCAGGCAGATGGGCACGTGTGTGTGGGGCCCAGGAGGGGCGGGCGGGAGAAAGGTTTCATCTTGCCCACCGCCAGCGACTAATGGCGGCCGAGGAGGAAGAAAGCCGGGGCACGGCACCCGAGAAGCCGAGGCAGAGGCCTCCGAGCAAGGGGCCGCGGCCAGCAATATCAGATGCTGCCCAGAAGCCACGGAAGCTGGGTGTAAAGACTGCCCCCTGGATCTGGCCACGTGGAGGTCTTCAGTGACGGCCGCGGGAGTCCTTCGGGGGAGCGAAGGGACGGGCTGACCGTGGGCACGACTAAGTGGGAGAGAAGGGAACGGAGGCCACGATGAGGCCATCTGTCACTGGAAGGAGAGAACTAGCGGAGCTACGGAGGCCTGAGAGCTAGAGCGCTCTGCCTTGGCTGACCGGCTGGCTGGCTAGTTTTAAAGCAAGAAAGACTTGAGCTGAAAACCAATATAAAAAACACAGCTGAGGTCTTTACCAGAGAAGGGCTAAAGCTCCTGATAAAGAAGGAAGCGAGGAGGAGCCAGAGAGGAGGACGAGGCCTCAGAGAGGAGAGACATCCCTTTATTGAAAAGGCAGAAACAGGAATAAAGTTAGCACAGACGCAGACTAACAAACTTGTTATTAGAAAGATAAGGGTTCCCAGAAGCTAAAGATAACAGCTCCTGTTCTCTCTACAAAGGGAGAGGCGTTCAGCCGGAGGTGGGGTCGCAGGGGAGTGCTGGAGAGGTGCCGGCCGCCCTTGTCCACAGCTCAGCACAACCAGCAGTTTCCAGGCCCCATGGGAGGCGCGTGACGGACAAACTGCAGAGGGCGCCTCCGCCCGTGTGGAGCAGGCGCCCTCCTCGCCCGCCAGCAGGACCTGGGGCAGTGGGCCCAGCACCCTCACGTCCGTGAGCACGGGTGGCTTAAGAGAAGGGTGAGATCGCATTTACTCTGCACTGGGCGCATCATATGCTGAGAACACCCTTGAAGGATTAAGTCTCCAAAGACTCGGCCACGGCTTAAAGCCAGAGCAGGCACTGCCCATCACAATGTTTTGCCTTGAGAAAAACACCCTGTGACAAGTAACCAGAATTACCACACTGGGACGCCACTTCTACGCAGAAATGCAAAGTAAACTGGACTCGCTCGTCACCTGGATGAGTGTGACATCTCACTTCCTCAAATGACAAAGCACAAATATTCCTGGGCTCGAAAATCAACTGCACAGAATGCAATTCCCCGGGCCAGAGTACACGCTTCCCCCTGGAGCAGGGAACTCACTTGTGTGCTGCTTCCCAGGCCTCCTCCTCTTCCAGAAGGTCTCTTATGATGTCTGAACTGGAACTAGAAGCACATTGGCGCATTAATACTGTCAGACAAGAAAAACACTTTGTGGTTTCTTTTACATAAACTCCAGAGAACGCAACCCCTCTGTGGGGACACAGAGCGAACCCGCAGACCAGGGGTGGGCGCGGGGCGAGGAGGGACGATGCGTGCACGCGAGACTTTGGGGGTGACAGGCCCACTCGTCCTCTTGACGATGGGGGTGGCTTCACCGCTGTGCACATATGGTCCAACTCGCCAAAGCAGGGACTTTAATAATCTGCAGTTCATCCACTTTAATAGCTGTAAAAAATACTTAGTACATTAGCAGTAAAAATGAAAAATAATCACTAAAGCCTAAACAAACCCGTCAACATAAATCCTGGACTCAAATGGAATACAGTGTGCACTTTTTCCACTTCCTGTTGGCAGCCAAAGACAAATTGTGGGGTAAAAACTGTGCTTTCATAATCAGATTCACAAGAGATATTCAGTTCGTAAGTGGCTTTTAGTCCTTCTGTAACCAAAGTAAAGTAAAATTTAATTAATCTGAACGGAGCTAATAATGGAATCTGCTACAATGCGGCCGGCTCCCAAGCTGCACAGGCTCCGTGAGCTGGGAAGACTATTTTAAGGCTTTGAGCATCTTGTTTTCACCCCAAACATTCCTAGGAAACGAGCAGTTCCTTTTTTAAAGAAGGGTATGTACAGCAAATCAGAAAACCGTCTTCAGACCCCTAAGACTTGGAGGCAGCTGTCGGGAGCCGGCGCACCGGAGGGGGACGGTGGGGCCGGAGCACCGGCCCTCGGGGGGACGCGGGCAGGGCGCAGCGGGGCCTGCTCCGAGGGTTCGCCAGCAACTGGCCAGATGCCGCGGTGTGAGAACCATGGAGACGCTGCAGTGCCCTTGAGTCATTAGGCCTCGCCCTGACAGACCCCCGGATGTGGCCGTGATGTCTGCACAGAAAAGGACAGCCCCTGGGCGCAGGCCCCGCAGCCAGCACTCCCCAGGGCCCTCGGAGGCCCGAGTGTGGTTCATGGCGACTCCAGGCGCCGGATGGTACCGGGAGGGGAGCGGCTGCCCCGTGGCTTGAGTCAGGGGTGCGCAGGGGCTCAGCGCGCTGCGGCCGCAGTCACACTTGTCGCTCCCGCTCTGGAGCCGGTTTGGGGCCACCTGACCACGCGCACAGAGGGCGCTGGAGGTGCCTCTGCCCAGGGCTAGCCCGGCCCGCAGGGTCCCCAGGCTCCCGCCACGCGGCCGTGGCCCCTGAGTGACGACACATCACTCACCACCAGCCAGGCTCACCCCTGGGACAACTGGCTCAGAGCAGTTTCCACTAGGAGCAGGGAGACAGAGGCGCCTCAGGAGAGCCACAGGCCCCCGCTGGCCTTCGCTCCGCGGCCGCCCCCCACGGCCAAGACGCCCCTGCCCCGCCAGCCCCTGTTACTCAGGACCCCGCTGGCGACTGCGCCTGCCAGCCCTTCTCTGCGCCTGCCTCCCCGCACGGCCCAGGCCCTGTCCCCTGTCCCGCAGCTGTCGCCGTTTTCATGATCACTCCCGCTGCCCCAAGGTCCCTTTATCCTTTGTTCAGCACCACAAATATAACGTGTCTGTTTATGCACCGCATCTCTCTCTCTCTGCTTCATACATAAAAAGGGTAAGACTTCTTGGCCACCCCACCCCCAATTCCCACCCCTCGGTGTCCGTGTCTAACACCCATGGGCTCTGAGAATGGGGTGGGGTCCTGGAAGGTATGACAGAGCCACGGGGATAGTAGGATCAGCTTTTGTCAGTGGCTCCCTGGCGCCGCCCCCCCCCCCTTTTTTCAAGCGGGAGGGTACAGAGAATCCTCTTCCAGCTAAATAAGCAGCCCCGCCGAGGCAGTCGCCTTCCCTAGCAGTTTACGATCAATTTACTTAGGGGCTTTCACAGCTCCAGGACAAATCAGGGATTTGTTTAAAGGAAAATATTTGCAGTACATTAATGACATAACCTAAGAGGTTTCTGCTATCCTCCTCGGTGAAAACAGATGGTGGAGGAGCTGTACGGAAAAACACGTCTCCCGAATTGCCCACGGTCCCTGTGACTTCACTGCCGGCGACCAGCGAGGCCCACGGCCCCCTCGGTGCTCCGGCCTCTGCGACCCAGCTCGGGCACTGCCCTGAAGTCAGCCAGACGCTAAGAGGAATATATTAGAGGTCAAGAGGTTTGAAGTTTACCTAAAATGAAATTTCAGGACCATCTGCTGCTCCGATTCCAGTCACCAGGCAGAAACTGGTACTCGACGAGGCTACACAGCAGCCTCCTGACAGAACTGCTCAGCCCTTTCTCAAGTAACGTGCTGTGCTTACTATCTCCTGCGCAAAAGCCACACTCCTGAGGTTAAACATACAGCCTCACAAAGAAGGTTTTACAAAGAGACTGCCAGGCATGGCATTCACTGCTACTAAAATTATCTCTCTCTGATCTCGTCCTTGCGGATAGCAGTGATTAATATTTTTGAAGTCTTAGTCATCTTAATATGCCTGGGGAGATCAGAAATTCCTTTCATACATTTTCAAGATATCTAAAAAATCCTCCACAGGAAAAAATAAATTATTCACTGTAGTTATACCTGGGGTCAGAACACGCACCAGCCCACCGAACTGTGGCCTCAAATTCTCAGACAAGGAACTTTACCAGAAGAAACTTCAGCTTCCCCACTGTCTGGGTTTGGAATGCTCTGGAAGACAGGCCTTAAGAAGCTGGTGCCTGAACAGAAGGGCTTCAAGTAGTGTTCTCTGAAGTCACCATCCGGCCAGCCTAGAATGGTTTTATCACATGGATTAAATACACGTGAGACACTCAAAGACACGCCAAAACTGTGCCTCATGAATTCTTTGGAAGGCCTAGTATCTATTCAGGAAGATTCTAGTATATTTATTTACTTACAACAGCCACGCTTCATCTTCACACTCTTCAGACCTCGTTTCAGCTCAGGCTTTCTCTAGAGAAGCTAAGCGGCTACTACTTGTCGGCCTGTGGCCTCCTTCCATCGTATTTGACTCCTGTCATTCTCTGAGGAGCAATGGAAAACAGTCTCTTTGCTGATTTTTCTTTATTTCCTTCTGTTTGTCAAGACTACACCACTACAGCTGTAAAGCAGATGCCAAATGTGTCGGGCCAAGGTATGATCTCCCAGAGGGGCATTCCAGACTCGAGTGCCAAGTCAAGGCTTCAGGCCCAATGCTGTCACTTAATGTGTAAACCTGGGCAAGTTAATCGCGCCAAGGTTCAACATCCTCCCCTGGACAGTCAGGAAAATAACACTGGGACTTCACAGGGTAATTTTAGGATCGATCAGCGTAACACATGAACGCCTGGCAGAGCTGGGCACACAGTAAGTGCTCAGGAAATGCTGGTTCCATTTTCATGAGGCAGATGAGGGTCCGAATGACCTGACTCTCCCTCAGCACTGGGCTTCAATTTGCCCATGGAAACCTGATTTCTACGTGTTCTATTTTAATCTTTGATTTCCACTGTTTCTATGACACCAAGGTGCAAATTCATCAGAACTTGTTATTTATCCACATGGCAGGCACACAGGGTACTTGGGGCAGGGAAAATGCAAACATCTGCTGAAAATCCCGTGGATTACAGATGACTTACGAGTGGAATTTTTCTATGATGTAGCATCGACCCCCCCCACCTCAAACCTCTCCTCATAACGGCTGCTTGACACGAACGTGGTTGACGACAGCAACTTGAGCGAACAGCTCCCCGAGACAGATGCCCGCGGTTGAGGGAGCAGGGACAACGCCGCCCAGACACCGGCGCCGCAGGTCAGCGCCCGCCACACACCCTTCCAAGGCCCCACTCGCAGTCCTGTCCGTAGGGTGAACAACGACCTGCGTGCCCAATATTTCAGCCGCTGGCTGACCACAACACGTCAGAACAGCCAACATTCTGGGCTCAAGAAAGCCACTCAGTGATGACAATGACAAAAATGAGCCTTCAGTGAGGAAGCATTTCTACAAATCATGCGGTAATCAGACTAGAGGCATTATCTTTCCTTCGCGGCCGCAACCCAACCTTCCAGACGCAATTAGGAAGATTTAAAGCAATGCACAGCTGTCACGGAAGCTCAGCAAGGCCCCTCACAACTCCAGTGACTGTCCAAGCCACCTCTTCCTGTCCCCATCTGACCAGGGGACAAGCACTCAGAGAAATTCAAGTCAAAAAAAAAAAACAGGGATGCGCGCGCAAAACTCAACTTCTTTCAACTATACACACTCCTTCAACTAGCGTCAGCACAACAGCACCGCTGACCAGAGGAGGCCCCGCACCCATCGACACGGTTGCCACGGGAAAAGCAACATGGCCACTTTGTTGTCTCTACACAGCCAGGCAATGGACAACAGCTTCAGACACAAGAACACAGAAAAACTCGCTGACTAAGTCATATATGCTCAGTCCTTAAAGAGAGATGAAACCAACAATAACTAAGTTTATGTTTTATTTACAAGACATTCATCATAAATTACCATCTCATTTGCTTTTAAGAATCACCCAGGGAAGTTAGTAGGGCAGAAAGAACATTTCTTTTCATCAAGATGAAAACCAAAACCCAGGGAAATTGAATCCACAGTCTCGTCACGCCAGGCGCCCTCCCAGAGGCAACGAGCCACGGCTGAGCTGGACACGTCCAAAGGGACAAAGATGACTGACTGTGGCTAATAAGGGCGCCTCATGCCTGCAGAAAGCTCAAGGGCTGGGCACGATAGTATCTGAGGGGAACACGTGTCCCCAGGGGCAATGCCCCGTTCATCCAAAGGCCAGTGGGGCTCCAAACGTTTGTTTAAATGTTAAAGATTCAGTAGAACTAGTCCACATTTCCACATTCTCTCTGGAAACTCATAAAGCAAGATGTACCACCCGAAACAAAATGAACAATCTAGCTTTCAGGGGTATTCTGAAGTTCATGGATATTCCCCCAAAAAAGATACAAGAAAATACAAAACAGCCTGGTGCAATAGATTAAAAAAGTGTAAGTGGCAACCTGAAATATCAAATTCTTAACAGTTAAAAAAACAAATGTAATTTTCACCTTCCAGATGCAATTATGAAGATTTAAGACAATGCGCAGCTGTCAAGGAAGCACAGCAAGGCCCACTGACAACGCCAGCTACTGTCCAAGTCACCTCCTCCCTCTCCCTTAGCTGGACTGCCCCTCAATCCCAGACACTCTGAACTGCACCAACGGGGTCCAGTGGACTGGAGGTGGTGCTAACGCTGGGAAACTGTCAAGTGGTTTTTAAAGTGGCTGCACCATTTTACATTCCCACTCACACGTAGCAGAATTTCAGTTATCCTAGTTCTATACCAACACTTAGTAGTTGCCAGTCTTTTACATTTTAGCCCTCCTTGTGGGTGTGTAGTTTGATTTCACGGTATTTTAAATTTTGATAAAGTTAGTTCTATCTTTTCTTTTTTTGTCTTTTTACCACTATAACCAGATACTAAATCAAGCTCTTAAGTTAAATGGGCAGGGAGACACATTCACGGTGCTTGTTTAGTTCCTATTCTTTCCACCATCAGCAGTATTAATTACTAATAGGATGAAAAACAAATACTAAAACCTAAGATGACCACACTAACAGGTTACAATGGTGAGTCCCACACAGAGCAATGAATTCAAAGACAAGCAACACCCCACAGAAGAAAATTTCCTCTACCACTTAGGAAGCTGTGATTAATTCCCCACCCCCCACCCCACACACCTTATACTCAGGAAATAGACGTACTGTTTCTTCCTATACACACACACTTACAATGAAGTTAAATTTGCACACTAGGCACAGTATTAGCAACAATAACTGATAACAGATTATAACTATATACTCTTATAAAAGTTGTATGAACGTGGTTTCTTTCTCTTTCTCTCCGAAAATATCTTTCAGCATGTAATAATTTTGGACTGAGGTTGACTACAGGCAATGAAACCACAAAAAGCAAGTCTGCAGAGAAGGCGGGACGACAATGCAAGTTTCTTGACAGCAGGGACCAAGAGCCTGGGTATGAAGGCCGCGGAGAGGCTGGCCCGGCACCTGCACAGCCAGGCTGCCTTCCGTGTCACGAACCAGCTGTTCGGTGCAGGTGTCTGGCCAACACCAAGCAGCCACACCACGGGAGCCCACTGTTAAGGTTACACTCCTACCACAAGCCCCCAGTCTGTTCAAGGAGAAGGGTTTTAAAACAAACTTCGACTACTGGATACTCCACTACCGCGTGACTGAGCTCCCACAAAAAATGAAGAATTAGCCTCACTGACCTAAGGCAGATGAGAGAGCATCAGTCTTTCAGAACTACATTTACCCCACATGTGAATGTTCAAATGCAGAGTATGCACTTTTATTTGCACTTTTATCACCTATACTCCAAAAACAGGTTCTAAATGGCTCTGATCAAATTTGTTTACTAGGGGAAGAGCAGCACACTAAGGAGACCTCGAAGACTCCCACAGCAGACTCCACAGAGCCGCCTGCAGCGAGCCGCTGCATTTTCACGTCTGTCGTGCTTTAACTCTGGACCCTCTGAGGCCCCAGAACAACGGGCAAACTATGTGGTAAAATCAGTAGGCGTGAGCGGGACCAGGGACCTCACATGTGCCCGTGTTGCAGAAGGCGAGGGTCTGCGTGGGAGGGCAGAGAACGGAGAAGACGTGCATATGGCACTGCTGGTCCATCTAACCAGACGCCCACGTCACCTGTCACCCAGGTGACGCCGCAGACAACGACGCAGCGCCCAGGCAAGAGAGCCGGTCTGGAGTGGGGCGCGGCCTAAGCAGGGAACCAGAGACACGCGGCCTCTGGGAGTCTCTCTGACACAGCCGACCCCCCTCATCTGTGGCCTGTGTGCTATGCCCCGAGGATGCCTGACCCCGTGACTAGAGCCAAACGCTACACACACACACACTGGTTTTCCCATCCACGCCTATGCGAAATTTCAGTTATAAAATTAGGCACAGCGGGAGATTAACAGCAATAACTGAGAATAAAACAACAGTTATAACAACACACTGTAATAAAAAGGATGTGATATGGTCGGTCCATCTCTCTCTCTTTCCAAATATCTTGCTGTGTGTAACATTCCCTGACCACAGCTGACTGGGAGCGACCTGAGAGAAATCTAAACCTCACACAAGGGGGACCCTCCTGCATTTGGAACAATTCCTTTAACATGCTACAATAAAGGAAGCGACGGTGCCCGAGACAAAAACTCTGATCGACGCAAGAGGAAACCAACAATAACTAAGCTTATGTTTTATTTACAAGACATTCATCATAAAAAAAGTTCCGGTTTGAACAACTTACAGAGCGACTGTGTAAGAAATAAGAAAGTAAAAGCTTGCTCAACTGACTTCAAATAGATAATTCCAGTAGTGCCACACTGCAAAAATCATTTATTCCCGTTACATACGATTTCATTCACCAGAACTAGCTAAAGAGATGCTGACTTTTTTTATTTTTTGAACAACAGAAAGCTCTAAGCTGACTGCCTACGTTTGGAGACCTGGGGTGTTGATCCAAAATCATGACTGACCGTGTGTCTGTTTGGGAGGAATTAGTCGTTTCTTCAAGGTCTCATCCTTACTCTTCCTCAAGCCCTGTGGAAAATACATTTCTGGCTACTATTCTTTCAAAATGAAGAAGTAAATTCTGAAGTGGTCAAAACTGCATCTCAATTTTATGATTCAAATAAAATACATGCAGAAGCATACAGGATACAAATTCCTAGAGAGTTGACAAAATGTCTGAAAAACTAAAAAGAAGCACACTTTAAAAATTCAGTCTTTTGCAAGTATTTTCACATCAGGCTAACCAAGTCTCTCCACACTCCAGCCTGGGTGTCAAACCGCCAGGTGCCTGCCGGGCACTGCCGCACTACTGCGCAGAGATATGGCTTGGAAGCATAAAACCTGGAAGGAAGTGCAAATGTCTGCAAGCATTTTGATGCACAGCAATAATCCACTGTGGAATTTTAAAATTCTCCCTTGACACAGGAAACTGAAGGGCTTAAAGTAATTTGACAGAGGAGTTTAGATCATAGCAATTCATGGATTTGCTAAAAACAAAAATATGGGCCACCTAGGAGTGACTCAGGATCCTGAAAAGTCCAAAATGTATTACCAATGAAAACACATAATAAAAAAACCCCAAAAGGTAGCAACATGAACTTCCTGAGAGGACAAGAAAGCCTTCAAGCTTGATAGCAAATATCCTTTGGCAGTAAGTACTGGAGAAAAGGTAAAACTGCTTGTACTTTCACATTGTTCTTGGAGAATCTATTTAAATTGCTTTTACAAGTACTCCCTGGTAAAAACCTGGGGACAGAAGAGGCTGCAGCACATTGTAAATTGTGCTTTTCTCTCTTATGAAGAAATGTAAAGAGCTGCATAGGATGAGACGAGATCATTCTATGAAGTGGAAGTATTGGCACAAAACAGCAAAGCTGGTAAAAGACAAGACAGCAGACAGGAAGATAGAAGCTTTCCCTCAATCACAGATTAGACTTGGACAGAGTATATATCTTACACAATGCATTAAAACAGGGCTTATTAACTTAAATGATGAGATCTAACATGTAATATTAAATGTAAGGGGAAAAAGAATAGTTCAATAACTCAACTTACTATAACCCAGAAGCAGAGTCCAATTTACCACAGAAGAAAATTACATTTTGATGACTCTGGTTTCCCAATATTCAAAACTTTCCTTAAATATTTTCATACCAATATCTCTCTTTATTTTGCTGTTGTAATGTACTTTTTAAAAAACAAACGCTTTTCTCGTAAAACAGTTTCATGTTTACAGAAAATGTGCAAGACAGCGGTGAAGTTCCTCTGCTCCCCACACCGTCTTCGAGGCGTCCGGGCCCCTGGTGCGCCAACACCAGTGCAGACCCGACCCGAGGGGCTGGTTCTGACTAGAACACAAAAAAAACATACCCACCACCTCACAAACACTCCCGGCTACCACTTTTTTTTTTTTTTTTTTTAAGGAAAAAAGTCTTCTATCTTTCCTTTAGAAAATATCTGAAAATTCTTAGATACGGACAATGACTCTTTTCAAAATTTTTAAATTCTGTCCTCCATTCAGACATTCCAATTACTAACATTCTGCCACATTCCCTTTATCTCTCTCTGCAGCACATGCAGTTGTTTTATTAAGCACTGAGAGTAAAGCTGCAGCCGTCACACCACTTAACCCTTCAACGTGTACTTCTCAGGAACAAGTGCATTCACTTCCATAACCATGATAAAATAATCAAAATCAGGAAATGGAATTACTGATAGAACATTACCTAATTTATAGAGCTCACTCAAATTCCTCCTGTTAGGCCAAAATGCAATGTCCCTATTCAACTTCTTTTGCCTAGATCCATAGCATACAAGTATTTTTCAAAAATAATGACCTAAAAGGGCTTCCAAGGAAAAGCAAGGCTACCACTCATCACCGCATGAAGATAAAGCTGCCTTTCTAGGGTCAAAATCAAAAGCATCTTTCCTTATAACGTAGCTCTCAATAAACACGCTGTTTTCTTGGCTGGCCAAAACTCAGGGAACAAAAGCTCTCTCTTCTTGGTTAAGAAGAACAATAGGTTAATTTATAGAAATTTGGACGAGTCTCTTGAGCTCCCAGAAATATCTTGGGAGAAGTCATACCAAAAAATCTAAGGTTCTTACCAATTTGTTTATCATCCGTCTTCAGGTTAGCAGAAGTGAATCTATAACATTAAAAATTCAAATTCTAAAAGAAGGACTTAGGAACTGAGAGTTGAGCTAGCAAAACCTGCCGCATCCTAATAACTGTTTGGATTGAATGAATCTACTGGGCCTTATTAACATAAGATTATTCTTAGTTGGCAGCCTGCCATATTACGTCAGTTTTGAATATTGCTCCAACACAAAGAAAATCAACATCTTTCTTCAAGAATACATGATAAGATCTAAACTATCACAGCATCACTGCAGGAGCTAAAGACCATTTTAAATATATTCCCAGTCACCTCAGACCTAAAACAGCATACAATTCTCTTTTTCTAAAAAGGGGAGATGGTGAAGCATTAAAAAATGGCAAAATAGTATGATGCTTCTGTTTTAAAACATCTATCTATCCATCCATACCTGTGTCTTTAGGAGAAGGGACATATGAAAGTATTCACACGAAGTTATCTCTGGCTGATGAAGGTATGGAATTTCATTCTATTTCTCTAATTTTTCTATTTTTCACAATAAACGTGTAACATCTAAATTTAAAAGTACTTTTGAAGATTCAGGGCTTTACAGTGAAAGCCACAAAATCATCGCAAAGAAAAAACAGAGGGGATGGGAGGGGTGGCTGAAGGAGGCCAAAAGGCAGAAACTTCCAGTCACAAACAGCGGAGTCCCGGGGATGAACGGCACAACGGGGGCGCCAGTTTAAAACATGGTGTTGCATATTTGGAAGCTGCTGACAGGATAAATCATAAAAGTTCTTATCACAGGAAAAAATCTTTGTAGTGACACGTGGTGACAGGTGTTAAGGGGCTGGCGGTGACCTGCTGTGTGTGCCATCGCTGTGCTGCACACCTGAGAATCAAGACGCGTTGCATCACTTGTGTCTCAATTAAAAGACAGAAACAAGGAAGAAAAAATAAGGCTAATCAGCCCCGACACGTCTCCTACCTATTGCACGACCCTGACTCTGGCGAGGAGAGCGCATCTTCCTGAATGTCAGTACAGCTGGAAGAATCATCTGGCCTGTCAGACTCCAGCTTCCCCGGGGAGTCCGGCTTTGACGGAGGGCAGCAGTCGCTAACTGAGGGCGGACCTGAGAATCTCATTTCACTATCTTCCTGTCCTAAAAAGGAAAGAAGAAATGAATGAGAAAAACATTTAAGAGTACCTTAAAATCCACAACCGCATACATTTATCTCCACAATGTTCAATATTGTTATTTGCACCAAGGAAAGCAGGAGTTTCCGTACTGCTGATCCCAAAGCCCTAGAAACAGCCAGAGGGTAAGAACCAGGACTGCAAAAGTGCCATCTAATTACAGCTCCAACCCATGTATCTCCAAGATAATTAGCTTAAAAACAAAACTTCCTTGAAAACCAGGATTTGGAAGAACCTGGTAATTCTCATTAGGCTTTGAGTTACAGGATTACTAAGGAATTCCTGCATATTTCACAGCTCAGAGAACACTGACAAATACAAGCAGCACAGCAAGGAAGTATTAGACTCATTCAGAAAACCACAATATTTGCTACTTGGTAGTACTAGCGCCACATTTTTCTAAATCTAATCTAATTAAATACAATCCGATACACACCATAGAAAAGGAAAACTGATCAGACATAGCCAATGATTCCATTTGATTCAATTCACCACCTCTCTCTGCATCCCTTGTCAGCCTTTGTCACACTCATTTTCTGAGGTCTCTTACTGCAGATAAAGTCCAGCGAAGCTGGAGGGCTGTTAGCCAAATAGGATTTGCAAGAGTGAGACTCGCAGGTATGATCAAACATTTGCAAGCATGAGTGCAGAAAACAATATCTGTAAAGGGCTGTTCGGTGCCCAGGACTCTCCCTCTAGATCCGTTTCTTCAGGTCCCTGCTGGGAGTTCTACTGTGCTGTCCTTAAGACTCAGGGACAGAGTCAGCACTGAAAATGCAGCCAACATGTGCTCTGAGCACAGAACCCCACCCACGAGTCTCCACACAGGCGCGGAGCAGCCTTCACACAGCCCCTATACGATGCATGGGTAGATGCCAGAGACCTTTATCAGAGGACTCAAAAGAGAGCTGTCAAGGTTTTGTCTGGAAAAAGCATAGGACAACTCCTTTAAAACACTTTAAAATCCATTCCAGATCAACACTCCTAAGATTTTTTCAGAAATAATTTGTTTTTGTTGGAGAACTGCATACATGATAAGTATAGTCTCTAAAATGGAGCTTTCAATAAGTCTACTCATTCCCGAAACAAAACTGCTCCCTCTATATTGATCTGAGAATGGGAAAAAGAAGCCAACCAAGATGGCTATCCAGGATCTCCAGGATTAGCTCTTATAAACACACACCCACAATCACACTGATGAACAAATTCAAATTGTTCACAAAGATGATGAGGAATGTACTTAGTAGCAACTTACTAAGTGACACCCAAAAAATCTGGGACAAAAATAAGGAAGGAACTAACACCTCAAAAGTGAAGTACATAGGAATAAATCTAAGCAAGGCAGGTGAAAGACTTACACAGTGAAAAGCACAAAACATCGTTGAAAGATAAAAAAGACATAAATAAATGAAAGACATTCTATGTTCATGGATTGGAAGATTTATTATTGTTAAGATGTCCAAAGGAACCAAAGCGGCCTATGGATTCAATGCAATCCCAAGGGTATTTCTTGCAGAAATAGAAAAATCGATCCCAAAACTCACTTGGAATCTCAAGGGACCCAAATTGCCAAAACAATCTTGAAAAAGGAGAATGAAAAATAAAAGGACTCATACATTCCAATTTCAAAAGTTACTACAAAGCTACAGTCATTAAAACACCATATACAGTCAAAAGGACAGAGAACAGAGCAATGAGACTATAGAAATAAACCCTCACATACATGGTCAATTGATTTTCAACAAGGATATTAAGGCCATTCAATGGAAGGCCTCTCTGGTGGCCTAGGGGTTAAATCTCAGCACTATCATCGCAATGGCCTGAGTTCGACCCCCGTCCAGGGAGCTGACCCACATATGGTGCAGCAGACCTCTCCTGTCTTGCCTGCTGCTCCCCTCAGCAGTGTGTTTCAGTCAATCTGCCTGTTCTGCTCCCCACGCTGTCTCTGGTGAATCCTCTCAACCCCCTGCACCTCTGGCCTATACCCCAGTTCTTCAAGGCAAAAAAAAAAAAAAAGGAAAAAAAAAAAGGACATTCAATGGAGAAAGATAGTCTTTATCCAGCAAAGAAATGAAGAAATCCAACTAGGAAAACTGGGTTATCCTTGATTCAATAGAATGAAATTAGACCCTATACACCATGTACAAAAATTAACTTGAAATGGACCAAAGACTTAAATGTAAGAGCTAAAACTATAATTCTTGGAAGGAAAACACAGAGGAAAATCTTCCTGACACTGATTTTGTGATATAATTACAACATAATTCCAAAACACGGCAATTAAAAAAAAGGAGATAAACTGGACTTCTTCAAAATCAAGACCCTTTATATATTAAAGGATACTATCAAGAAAGCATAAAGACAACCTAGGAAATGTTTCAAGTATTTGCAAATCACATATATGAAAAGGGACTGCTATACAGATGAAGTATAGAATTCCCAAAATTCAACAATAATAAAACAAACAACTCAATTGAAAAGAACAGGCATTCATCTAAAGGAAAACAAATGGCCAGTAAGTAGATGAAAAGATGTTCGATGTCATTAGTCGCCACAAACACACCAATCAAAACCACGATGAGATACTCGGTCACGGCCACAGCACAGCAAAAAATAAAAAAAGCAGCCACGCAGCGAGCACGGCCAGGATGCAGCAGACCAGACCAACTGGGTCCCCCAGCACTGCCCGTGGGAACTGCAAGTGGTACTGGTGCTGTGGAAAAGTTTGGTGGCTTCTCAAAATGTCAGAATTACCAGCGAACCAGAAATTCCACTCCTAGGTACATACAGAAAAGAACTGAAAGCAGAGACAGGTGCAGGTATTTGAACACCAATGATCACAGCAGCACTATTCACAGAAAGTGAAAATTCCCCATAACAAACAAAATGTGGTATATACATACAATGGGCTATTATTCAGCCATAAAAAGTAACAAAGTTCTGATACATGCTACAACACAGGGGCCTTGAAAATATTAAGCCTAGAGAAGCTGATACAAGGACAAAGACTTTGGTTCCACATAGGTGGGTTACGGAGGTAGAATAAGTCAGTTCAGAGACACAGAAAGTAAAACAGAGATTTCCAGGGGCTGGTGAGAAGAAGAGAGTTATAATTTAATGGGGACATAATTTTTGCTGGAGATGATGAAAATATTTTGGGTACAGAGGGTAGTGACAGCACTGTGAATGTACTTAATAATGCCAGCAGATAGTACTTTAATGAATGATTAAAATGTTAAATGCTATTTTAAGTGTATTGTACCACAACAAAGAAGAAAGTAAAAAGGAACTTTCTTAAATGCTTTCATCCTTTATGATTGTTTTGTTCGCTGGCTCAAAGCCCTGGCAAAAGAAAAATATTAGTCTCAAATTTTAAAATGGCTCAAAATTAAGTAACATGCCTCATATTGGCACACCAAATATACTATATTTTTTTGCAGAACATTTGTCCAAAATAAGTGTAGTGTCCAAAAACAACTTATTCCCTTTATAGATTATCTCAGGCTTTGCCGCAATAAATCCTACACCTCAAAAACATCCTCAGGCTTAAACAACGAAGTAATGTCTACTTTATCATTAGGTGAAAGGAAGACAGACTTTCGACAGTGTTTCTTCAGGAGATCCTCGCTATCATTTTCCTGGAGTCCATCAATCAACTTTGCAGCCAACAACTGCTGTATGTCTACTAACTTGGTCCAAAGTCAAGTCCCTGAGTTTTACTTTCTTTCCACAGTAAAAATAGTAAGATTCAGCACATTTCTGTTAGTCTCTTACCCACGAACACTGACAACTGCTTCTCTGGAGATTGCTCTTCTTTCGTTACTCTGGTTTTTGACATTCCAGCAATTTTCTTGTATCCTTTTTTGGCCTGGTCTACCAGAAGCTGAAATTCATTCTGATGTTTTCTACCTGAAATTCAAAAGATCTCCATAAAGAAGAAGAAAAGTCAAACGTCTCCAAACAGCAAACGAGGGACAGGCTTGCCCAGGAGCCGCACTCAGCAGTGTCTCCACAGGCGCAGAAGCCAGCCGCAGAGGGATACAAAGGGCGGGGCGGGGAAGCCTGTCCTTTTCATCTTCTCCCTTCCTCAGGCAAACACGGAAACGTGACAGCCCCAGCCTGCCCCTGTGGGCTTCTTCCCCAAACCCACGCGCTAGAAAGCCTCCGACAGAGCATGAATGGTGTTTCCTTAAACACACCCAGGAGACACCACCCTAAATCCCAAGTCAGAAGACAGCATAAGACGAGGAGCATTAATGGGACGTGAATGCAGAAGCCTGCAGGGAAGTCCGTGGCAGAGACGAAGGCCGGCCGCACCCACTCCCCTTCCCTCACGCCCTTTGCCTGCTTCCCACAGGCGCCGCCCTTCTCGCCCTAGGAGTGTCCTACCACCTGCACACCTGTGTTTGGGAGGTGGAGGGCGCGTGTATGCAGTCCCCTGAGTCTGTGCTGGCTAGGAGCAGAGTTCCTCACGTTTTAATTTGTGATATGACACATATCAATAGACGAACCCCCAAAAACAAAAGCTCTTTGGTGTCCATGATCATCTGTAAGGATGCAGAGGCTTGGAGGACTGAGGGGTGGTAAGCACCCCAGAACTCAGTCACAACTGTTCCCTGCGTGCACTTCTGCAGGCAGCGGTGACTCCCGCTGCCGTGAGAGGCCCTGCACCGTCGGGTCCTGCCTCCTCACACTGCCCCCGCTGCCCAGATGTCGGCCAGGCGCCCCTCCTCTGTGTCGGCTTTAGGGGCTCTGCTTTTGATGCTCTCTCTGCCCGGAGAGGCAAGTAAATCACTTAAGATGCTTCTTGTAAGCACAACACAGTATTTTTGGGTTAGGCAGACTCATCTAATCAGGCCCTTTCTCTGTTCTACTTCGATAGCCACTAGAACCCCAAACACAGACACAAAGGGCATTTAGATGGCCATGTCCGCCCACGCTCCTCCCAGCCTCCCCCTCAGCAAACAGCACCGTCCATGCCCCTGCTGCTGAAACCAGAAAGGCAGGTGTCATCCTTGACTCTTCTTTCAGCCATTCCCCCACTAAACCACCAGCGAGGGCCACCGGCCCTGCTCCCAGCCAACGCCCGGGTGCCCATCTCACGTCCTCATGGCCGCCGCTCTAGGTCAGGCTGGATCGCAGGCCCAGGGCAGCCTCACTTCCCTCAGGTCTCCTGGAGGCCCCTCTGACCATTTGCTCTAGGACAGCAGCCCCATCCGTGCCTATCTTAGCCTCTTCACAGCAGGCTCTCACTAGCGGCGCCTAACATCCCGTGGGCTGACCCGGCCCTGGGGATTCAGGCTTCTGTGGCGGAAGCGCGGTCCGCTGAAAGGCACGTTCCCGACCCCACGCTGTCCGGGATGCAGAGCTGGTGTGGGACTGGCAGGAATACTGCGTGTGTGAAAAGCGTCCGGCTAGTTTTTGTACTATTTCTTTTTGCCTTACAATTAATTCTCTTCTCCACAGACATCATGGTCCTTATAAATGGATATAAAAATCACATGACTTCTCTCCTAGCGCCCCGGTGACTCCCGCTGCCGTGAGAGGCCCTGCACCGTCGGGTCCTGCCTCCTTACACTGCCCCCGCTGCCCAGATGTCGGCCAGGCGCCCCTCCTCTGTGTCGGCTTTAGGGGCTCTGCTTTGATGCTCTCTCTGCCCAGAATACTCCTCCTCCAGCTCTTTGAAGAGCTGTCTATTTTTATTTAATTTTACACATGACTCATCTCAAATGTCAACTTCTCAAGGAAAGACGTTTTCTGACGGCCTTAACCAATGCATCCATAATTTCTATCAAATTACTGTTTTATTTTCATTACAGCTTTGCTACCTAAAATTGTGTTATTATAATCTGCTGATTTATTTCGTGACTGTATAATCTGCTGATTTATTTTTCAGAGTGTAAGTTCCAAGAGAAGAGAAATCTCTGTCTCTCATTCACTCTGTCCTCAGTTCATAGATTATCGGTTGGCATATAGATGCTCGGTAAATATTTACTCAATTAATGAAAACCAAACGAAAGAACAAAGAAACGCCCTGCCCACTTCAGATCAAGCTGGCACTGCTAGGAAGAGTCCAGGCGACAAGCAGCGCATGCACTGCAGTTTTTTGGGTTTGCTTTTTTCCTGGCAGGGTATAAAACAATTTTTCACCCAGGTAGAGAGCATGAAAATCCCAAAATATGTCTCCCATGGCAGTGAGATGAGTAGGATGACTTTCTATCAGGCTAAGATTCTGACTCTTACTGGAGTAATTCAGCCTTGATTAAGGAGACGTACCAGTAGCATCTGACTCATTTAGTGCAACCTTCGTATCAAATACACTTGCTACGGGTCTGCAACCAAACTTCTAATTGACCTATTTCAGCGTTTCTTTCCTTTGTTGAAAGAGAAATGCATGAGTATAAATCTATCCAGGAAACAGCAAAGGTAAATCATCGCCAACCACCAAGGTAGCCCATTCATAAAGCTGAGCTTTTCAGAGCACTGTCATCTGGAACCCAAGCTCACCGTGCGGAGAAGAGGCTGCGCACTCACGCAGGCCTCAGGCCGTGGAAGCTGCTCCGGGGCAGAGGGCTGAGGCCTGAGCAGCCGGCCACCCTGCACTCACTCGCCAGCCAGCGGGGCAACCACCCAGTGCTGCTGGGTCTCAGCTGCTCCTCTGGAAGGGGCAAGGCCCACGTCACAGAGCGGCTGGAAGGACCGTGAAGCTAACATCTGCGGAACCCCTGCCACAGAATCGGACTCCGGCAGTCGTGATTTTCTGCTCCCCTGTCTTCTCTTTTATAAAGTGACCAAGCACAAATGAGTAGAAGCAAAGCTGGCCTAAGTCCGAAGACAGGCAGTATGTGAAGAACAGCTGGTGCATCTCAGCTTGGGGGACAGATCTAAGCTGAAGGGTTTCTTCTCAAAAGTACGGCGAGGTAGGACAGTGAGAGATGTAGAAATACGGCTGCATTCTCTTGGCCTATTTTTATAGGCTTGACATACTCCGATAAAAATTCGGATTCCCCATCGTCCTGTCTTCATCTCCTTGGTGGAAATGTACTGCGCCCCAACTATGCACACGACCCAGGGAGGAAACAGTGAACAAGACAGAAACGGTTCCTTAACTGCAGAATTTTCACTCTCACAAGGGAAGGAGATCCTCTTGAATTAACCTGGTACTCCCTACATTCCATATGCTTAAGTCCTAACCCCCGGATCTCACAATGTAACCTTATTTGGAGACAGAGATAACCAAGTTAAAAGGAGGTCCTTACAGTAAGCCCTAATTCAGTACGCCTCTATATAAAGGTCACAGACACACCAGGAGGGAAGACGAGGAGAAGAGACCGAGAACCAGTCACTGACAAGCCGAGGAGAGGGGCCTGGGACAGATCCTCCCTCAGAGACTCAGGCGGGGGCCCATCCTGCCCACGGGTTTACTCCGGACCTCCCATTTGCAGAGTTTGCGACAAGCCATTTCTGCTGTTCATGCTGCTGGCCCACAGGGCCTGAGCACACTCATAAAAACACACTAATCAGAAATTACTTGTACAACTAATTACAATTGTGACCATTCTATCAAAAATTTAAACTTTCTTATACTTTTTCTCCTTTTTATTATCCTTCCTAGAATATTAGAATATAAACTCGAACAAGGTGGCTTTTTTGCCTGTCTTGTTCATTCCTGCATCCCTGCACCTAAACACACCAAGAACTCAAAATGCCTGAGCAAATGGAGCAGCGCTCTGGCAGCACGTGCTGCCGCGGCCACGGAGAGACGGGCCACCTCACCTCAGGTCACGGTGTGGCCCATGGAAACTGCCGTGAAGCTGAATAGGAGCTGGGGGTGCAAATGGGGTCACAGAGGCAATTAAGACACGGACACAATTCTAAACAGAGAAGAGGATAATAAATACTCCAAAGCAGGGAAAATGCGCTAAGGGAGGTCAAAGATAACTGACTGGCTAACATATAAGGAGAAGGAGAGGCTGGGGCGAGCAAGTCCGGATAAGGAGACGAGAGGCTGCCCAAGCCCGCTCGAAGAGTGCTGGCAAGTCTGACAGCGGCAGGAGGGAAGGCAGAAGAGTGTGCTCTGAAGACTGACCGATGCCAGAGCACAGTTCCGCGCACCACGTGGGAGAGCAGGCCAAGAGCAGATGGGAGATGACTAGTGAGAGAGCATCAAGAGATGCTTAGAAGCTGGAAACTGGAAAAAAGGTCCCTGAGCGAAACTGCACCCAAACAGGCAGCCGACAGGAAAGGCAGTATCCCCAGCTGGGCGCGGCCCACACAGCACCCTCCAGATAGCCTCAGGGAACTTCACCAAAACAAGAAAACAGAAGAGGCAGATTTGGGTCCTGAAATATGTGGACCTACACAGAAAGGACGAGAGCAGCACCCCCCAGAGGGGGTGAAAGGAGATCCCGGGACAGCTTCCGGGGAGAAGTCCGCCCGGCAGGTAGCGCGACTAGAACGGACAAAGAGGTGGGGCTGTCTCACGGACGATGTTCCTAAGAAATAATGACACTGATAAATAATCAACGTTGAAATACATAGAAAGTAACATTTCTGGTGAAAATCTCAGAGATAAATTAATACTAATTTCTTACTGTAGGGATAAAGTAGAAAATTAAGCAAATGAAAGAGAACTGTCAGCTAGAGGAAAAATACTTTTTTCCCAACTACAGGGGAGGAAAAAATAATTTTCCCTCTAATATTCTCAGTTCTTGGGTGGGATCCCCTATGACAAAATACAGATTAATGCAGTGAAAACAGACACTCCCTGACATGTATACCCAGTGACACGCAGAAGACACTGACAGACAGAGGAGCGGCTCCCCCAGGAGGCTTAGAACACAGGCTTAATGCCATCTTCCGCTACAGGACAGTTTGGGGACCAATTCAAAATGTATGGCTGAACAAGTGATCAGGTTAAGCATTTAGTTTCAGGACATGCCTGAGAGACTTTTTAAAAAGGTAGAGATACTGAGGTTTGTTTAACACTAAGTGAATTCATGTACCATGGCCTACTGAGTAAATTCAAACTTAAAAAGGACATTTAAATGGTGAGCAACAGATAGCTGTATATTTCCTCGCCTGTATCACATCCACATTTGTCTTAGTGTGACGTAATGGTTGCTAGCATTCTTTTGGCAATTTAAGTTACCTTTTTTCCATGCAAATTTTCTGATTTCCTATATTTTGCATGCCTTATTTTTGGCAGTTCAGGGATCGCTGATATTTTCTATCTCCTGCCTGAAGAAAAGTCATTTCCGATCCACAGGTGACGAAGGAGGCTCACGTGAAACTTAGCTTTGCACCTACAGACCACCCTGACTTGTCTTCTGCTCTAGAGAGGCAGAGGCTGTCAAACCGACTCACAGAACCCGTGTCTTCCATCCTCTCCCCCCAAAGGAATGCTGCTGAATCTGTCCCTTCAAAACTTAAGAACTGAACAAAAAACAAAATTCACTTAGCACAACTGAAATACCAAGACACACACATTAACTACCAACTGTTTGTCAGGCACTTGCATTTACAATTAAATTTAAACTAGGGCCTCCCTGGTGGCGCAGCGGTTAAGCGCTGCGCTGTGGAGCTGTCGGCAGCACATGATGTGAGTTCGACGCCCAGCCGGGGAGAGTCCCACATGGCGCGGCAGACCTCTCCTGCCTCGCCCGCTGCTCCCCTCAGCAGTGTACTTCTGATCTGCCTGTTCTGCTCCCCGCTCTGTCTCTGGTGAACCCTCTCGCCGCCCCACGCCTCTGGCCTGTACCCCAGCTTGTATGTATAAATAAAAAAAAATAAAATAAAATAAATAAATTTAAACTAAAAGCCAAGCAAAGAACAACTGGTTAAAAAGTAGTGTTGTAGCCCTGGGAAAGACATATACAAAGGCATTTAGAGAAGAGAAAGAGACAAAGTTGAAATAAAATGAAAACTATTTTGGGGACAAATTTGCAAGCTTTGCTGAAGGATTAACACGCTGAGTGACCTGGAGACAGGATGAAAAGTGAGGAAAGGTTCCATTTCAATCTCATTTCTTTTTACAGATGCCTTAAGTGCAACAAATTAATATTCCCAAAGTGCTTAGTGATAAGTTGGAAGTAGAATGTTAGTCACAAATCAAAAAACAGGCACAGAGTTACAAAAAAAGGTCAATGTATGAGTAAACATTCAACTAAAATTCAGTCTCTCTGCGATATTAATAACTTTGCATCAAACATTAATATCAAAATTATTTTTAAAAATTAGTTAAGACGGAAAACTGCAAGTCAAGTCCTTGGTAATAAAGAAAACATCACACAACTTACGATATTTACTGTGAATTTCATCTATTTCTTTTTCTGTTTGGTCTTTTGTAAAAACCATTACCTAAAATGCAAAAAAAAAAAAAAATAATAAATCTTAATTAAAATTTAAAAAGGACAAAAACAGAAATTAGTGCTACAAACTTTAAAATTACAAATGTGAATGTTTGGGTCTCCCTGGTGGCGCAGTGGTTGAGCGCTGCACTGTGGAGCTGTCCGTAGCGCGCAATGCGAGTTCGACGCCCAGCCGGGGAGAATCCCACATGGTGCGGCAGACCTCTCCTGCCTCACCCGCTGCTCCCCTCAGCAGTGTATTTCTGATCTGCCTGTTCTGCTCCCCACTCTGTCTCTGGTGAACCCTCTCGCCGCCCCACGCCTCTGGCCTGTACCCCAGCTTGTATGTATAAATAAATAAATCTTTAAAAAAAAAAGTGGATGTTTAAAGGAGAAAAACAATCTCTTATTTCTGCTTTATGTAGCTCTCAGAAGAATAACTTCCCGTGTCCTTTCCTTAGATAGCATATGTTTTTACTAACTCCTTTTATCCCATCAGTAGAAAATGCTACACTGATCTCATTAGAATATATGAAGAAAATGGTCAACTAGTTCTCCTGTTTTCAACATTTAATTTTTTACATTCACTAGTAACAGTTGCAACTTCAAGACTAAGGAGACATTTATCAGAACCTTAATGTAAGGCAGATATCCTTGGTTGCCTTATTTTCCAACCCAATGTCTCCAGGCCTATTATAAAGGTAATCCAAAGAATAAATGAATAATACAAGATTTGGGGTACTAAATCTAGTTGCACTTTCTAAAATCCCGGACTTAAATGATCAGAAATCTACTTCCGCCAGACACTAGCGACTCCGCCTTACAGTCAGCACACAGGTGATCATAAAGGCAGCACAAAATATCATTTTCCTGCTACTGATTTTAAACTTACTTCCCTATGGTCGTTGCCTTCTTTACAAACATATTAGCAGATGATCTAGGAAAAAAGTCTACTTGGGAGGGCCCAAAACACTTCCTCTGGTGTCAGAGGACACAAAGGCTACTTTCTTCTTCGGTATTCTTTCCTCAAGTTTTGGACATTCGGGCTAGAGGAAGGCAATAGTGAAGAGGTTTAGGTCTCTCGGCCCCTCAAAAGGCTCAACAGTCAGTCCTCACAAATTCTCAGTTACTTAATGTCTCCATCGGTATAATCACAAAACTGCAGAAGGTCAGAGCTAAGAAGGGATCTTACAGATTCATGTGTTCAAGCCCCAAGACTTAAAGACGAAGATCTTAGGGGCCGCAGAGGTTACACAGTTTATCATACCGGATGTATAAGTATGTGATTTTCCCACATGGCTATATCAATAAACACTACCGTAAATTGCATTTTGTGCTAGAAGACTATTCAACAGAATAGTATTTTGTGCCAAAAACCAGTTGCAAGTAAATCATAATACGTTACATGGAAATGTGTTCTATTTCCCACTACAGAGATCTAACACTGGCTTCTTTAATTTTAGTAGAGTAGTAAACTTTCTTTCATTTTGACCCCAGAACCTGAAAAAAACCATCAACATACGCTTTCGCTGAGTTTACTAGCTTCCAGACGCATCCTAGTCTTCTCCATATTTTCAATTTCTTGAACTATTTCAGCAGCTGTTAAAATAAGGACACAAAGCCAGTGGTCATTACATAGTCTTTATAAAAGCATTCTTTAAACCTGCACAGGAAATTCTGGATCCGCTCCTATCGACTCATGCAAAACTGTCTAGAATATGCCAAAGGCATGAGAACTGATGCTCGGCAGGGAACAAGGGTTTGCAGGGTGACCGGGTGCAAGGAGACCAGCAGACAAGTGCAAGGGCGCTGAAGGCTCCACCGTCAGCAGAATCACAGCCACAGCGGAGGGCAGGCTGTGTGCCCGCCGAAGCAGAAGATTAAAGCAGGAACCACGAGCTCCTCTACACCGAAGATGCACAGATTACAATAAAAATAGAAATAAAAATTTTAAAACCCTGTCAACTAGAAGCAGGAAAAACAACTCGAGAAAGAAGAGCCAGTGGGAGACACTGACACTGGGACGACTCAGAGGCCGAATACCCGACAACGGCCTCAAAGCTGCGCCCCAAACGTGCTTCCACGAGCGGGAACAGCATGAAACCAAAGAGCTGCTGCTGAGCGTGGAGCTCCGATGACGGCCGATAGAGATCGACAAAGACCGGCCTTCTGAAAGTGGCTGACCTGTCACATTAGTCATTTCTCATGCTGGGAAGGGGGCGCTGAACCGCCGCCACCACAAGAAAAGAAGAAAGAAGATGAAATATGTGAAACCTGTACTGCAGAGGAACAGGCCCAGCGGAGAGAGCTAAAAAGGAAGTGTGAACACAGCATGTGACCACACGCCGCAGCGGAGAGAACAGAAAAGACAGATGAATCCGGAATCCGGCTGCTCTGCGGCGGTGCAGCAGGAGAGGAGCGCTTCCGACTGACTTTAGGTGGGCTCCGGAACTAAGGAAACCAGTGCGTGTGCTGATGCGACCGGGAGGGGCTCGCGCTGCGCTAACAGGGCACTGGAAGCCCCGACAGAGAAAGGTGGGGTAAAAGATAACCGGAAATGGACCATGGGCTTAGATGTAAAAACTTTAATTTAAAACTTCTAGAAGAAAACATGGTGGGAAAATTCTTGTGATCTTAGAGTAGGCAAGTATTTCTTGACAGAGCACAAAAATCATGAACCATCAAAAAGAAAAATGGTAAGCTGAGCTTTCTCAAACTGAAGGGTGGCTCTCCAAAGGTCACTGTGAAGAAAAGGACAAGGCAAGCCACAGGCTCGGATACGCGCAATACACATTTGACAAATGAAGTAAACTCTTACAATACATTAAAAAACAGTAATTCATGGACAAAATATTTCAACGGCCCCCTCATGAAAGAAAACACAAATAGCAAATAAGCACATATAAAGATATCTGCGCGACATTCTCAGTTTCAGAAAAGGCAACTACCATGAGATCCCATCACACACCCACCAGAACAACAAAAACCAAGAGTTCTGAAACGCCATGTCCTGTCAAGGGCCTCTCAAACAACACAAAAATGGTGCAGCCATTTGAAAAAGCTTGGCAGCCTCATGTTCTTTTAAGGATCCACTTACCATAGGACCCAGCAACTCTGAGCACCCTCGAGAAGCAAAAACAGACGGTTCTACGAAGACCTGTAAGCCATATTCCAAACAGCGTTTTCCCCAACAGCCAAAGCCTGGCGACAGCCCAGGTGTCCAGACACGAATGTGGCGCAGCCACAGCAGACATGCTCAGGAATGAAAACGAAGGAATGAACTACACGTGCCACATGGATAAATCTCAAAAGCACTCTGCTAAGTCAAAGAAGACAGATACGAGCCTACATACCATACGATTATATAACTCCAGCTTTAAAAGGCAGAATTATTTGGACAAAAGAAATCATTTTCCCCTGGAGTAAGGGGGAGGGAATTTACTGCAAAGGGGCCAAGCAATTTTTGGAGGCAAAGGAAATGTTCTCTATTTTGATAGAAATGATAACTAGGATGACTCTATACATTTGTCAAAACTCACCTAATTATATACTTTCAAAGGATGAATTATATCACAAGTAAATTAAACCTCAATTTAAAAACGCACACATAAAAAAGCAAATATAACAAGCCATTGGCTACAAGGACAATATAAAAAATTCTGTTGTATTTTTATATACCAGCAACAAATATATAAGCGCTGACACTTTAAAATAAAACAACATTTATAACCGTATCAAAAACATCAAATACCTATAATTCTTAAAAAAAAAACAAAACTTCAAACCAAAAGCTATGAAACTATACTGACAGAAATGAAAGAGAAATAACTAAAGAAATAAACTGAGTTAACAGACTGGAGACATCAACATTCCCAAACCTACAGATTTAACATAACCCCAATAAAAATCAAAGTTTTGATGCTTAGAATATACAAGCTTATTCTAAAATTCATATAAGACATTTTAAAGGGCTGAGAACTCTAAAAGAACAACAAAGCTGGAGGAACTACACTGCCAGACGGCAAGACCTGCGACGACTCTCACAAAGACAGACAGTGCGCTACCGGCACCAGTACGGACGCATGACCCAGTGGGACAGAAGAGCGCCCAGCCCCACACACGCAGTTTGGCAAGTCTCAGCCAGCGCAATTTAGCAAGAAAGGGATCATCTCTCACTAGCTGGTGCTGCATCAATGCGGAGCCGTCCGGAAAAGCACAGGAATCTCATCCCCTACTTCAAAACATGCTAAAATCCATTCCAGATAAATAGTAGGTTGAAATGTAAAGCAAAGTCAATAAAGCTTTTCAAAAAATAAAAAGAGAAAGAGAGAAATGCTTATTGCGGTAGGCAACAACATAAAACGGATATAAAAAGTATGAACCAAAAGGAAAATTGCAAGGTTGGATTATATTAAATGAAGAACTTCTACTTCTCAAATGAAGCCATTAAGAGGTGAAATTGAGCAAGATTTGCATCCAGAAAATTTCATGTACTCCCACAAATAAGTAACAATAAATCCAAAGCATAGAAAAATCAGGCTAAAATGGGATTTCACCAGAGAGGATGTCCAGATGGCCAATAGAGCATATAAAAATGTGCTGAACATTATAAGTCACTAGGGAAGTACAAATTAAAACTATAATGAGATCCTACCATGGACCCACTAGCATAGTCAAAATGAAAAACTGACAATACTGATTTTGTCGAGGATGCAGAAAAACTGGAACATTCATACCCTCCAGATGAGAGTGTACCTTGGCAATGAAATTTTGGCCATATCCATGAAAGCTGAACATCTGCAAAAATGTACCAATTTCATTCCTAAATATGTACATCTAAAAAACATCTGTGCCTGTGTGTATCAAGAGACATGCAAAAGATTATTCATAGCAGCATTATTCTTAAGAGCCAAAAAGTGGAAAAATCCAAATGTCCATCATCCACTCAATGGGTAAATAGTGTGATATATTTATACAACACACAGAATACTCTACAGCAACAAAAAAGAAAAAATTACAACTGTATGCAAAATCATGGATGAATATTATAAACATGTTGCACACATGCAGACTGAAAAGAATACATAGCTACGTATCATCCCATTTACGTAAACTCAGTATATAGGCAAAGTGAGCAGGTGGTCCAGATGGTGGTCAGCTGTGAGGATGACGCGGAGCTGCTGGGCGGGGGAAGGACACGGGCTCCAGCGACGCTGGCAGAGATCTGAAGGACGCTCCAGGAAACAGTGTGCTGAGCACACCAAGCTTTCACAAAATGAGGACGATATGTGTGCAGAGGCATGTGTGCAGAGTGAGCCTAACAGTGGCATTTACTGAACGCTAACCACCTGCCAAGGGACTCTGCCAGGTACTTTAAATGCTTCTTACACTTATTTCTTTCAAAAACATTGGAAGGAGGTTGTATTATAGCTTTTATTTTACAGATGAGAACACTGAGAAGATAGTAACTTGCAGTTAGTAACCTGATAGTTACTTGATAGTTAGCTTGCCAAAGTGACTTGTCCAAAGTTAGTCAATCAGAAACCTGCAAAAGTGGGACCCCACCTGAGGCTCTTCACCCCACTATGTCTGGAAGGACACAGGAAACTGGCAGCAGGGGCTGCCTCTGAAAAAGAAATGAGAACAGAGAGCCTGGCTGGGAGGAAGGAAGGCTGGCTTACCACAGTGGGCCCTGGAACCTGCGGAAGCAAGAAGTATCTTACCTACTGTCAAAAATGCATTTATTAAATTTTTTCCCCCATGGTTTATTATCCCCAAGCAGCACAAAATTACCTTCTCAGAAGAAAAGCACAACCCACCGTCTTATCGCTTTACCTGATTTTGGATGCAAAGCATCACACTGGGCGTTGTACATGTGCACAAACTCCTGGTGCCTTTTAATGAGCTGCTGTTTATTTCCTTGAACAGATAATCCATGCTGTTTTAGCTTTTTCTTTAAATCACGATCTGAGAGCAAGTTATATACAGTTTTGGGCAGCGGCTTCCTTTTGTGAACGGAACTAAAAAGAGAAAAAGATCACAGGTGATTGTGAATTATCAAATACCTTCCATGTAACAGTAATTTATCTTCTGACTCAATGCCAAGGTGACTGGGAAACAGAACCATTAAGATAAAAAATGGGAAAGAGAAGAAGGATCCAATTCACAAATAAAGTTGACAGTGTTCAACATGCTGCACCCAGAGTGCCGCAGGCGTGAGGCGGCGGGACCCGGGGGCAGCTCAGGGCAGAGGCCGGGCAGGGCGGCCTAAAGAAGCAGCCTGAGCTCGCAGAGAGGGCTGTGCGCTGAATACCGGGAGCCCTCCGTCTAGAGTCACACTTAGGTAGACGTTTGTTTTTCCAAAAATATGCCCCAGGTCTTCATGCAAAATCTCTGTGGGAAAAGTTACCTCAGGTGATTAGAATACAAATGCTACCCAGGGCGAGTTTACGGAGTGGGGAATACTCTCATGCACAGCTTCTTCAGAAAAAGTCCTGATCCACAGGCAAAACCACCCCCAAGCCTGAGGCACTCAGTGAGCAGAAGGCCCGATCGGTGGTCGCTTCCCACTCGTCACCACCAGCGGGCGAGCGGCCGGCACACTGGCAGGCGGTGGGTTTGCGGCGTCATTGCCAAAGAACACAACTGAAAACAGCAGAAATACCACAGAGATCTGCTCTCTTCAACTTCAGCTAATATCATTAACATATGAGACATTACAATAAACATACTAGCAAAATTACCACTTGATTCTTCACTCTATGTAATTAATACACTCACAAGCACTAAACTATAATGCTAAATATAACAAAGCCCTATGAAATGACTTTCTTTGATGCCCGCTTGGGGAAAAAGGGCAAGAAACATTCTTTATTAGAAGAGAATCGAGTGCAAGCTCTGTAAGGATACCAGTGACTTGAGACAACTTTGTAACAGCAACTCCTTAGTGAGTTTATTCAATCTGATTTGTAACACAGTTCTGAGCCCACGACCTAACTCAGTGCTCTGGCAATACGTATTTAAGGTCAATACAAGCACAATGTAAGATGATTTTGTCATAAATAAGACTATCAAAGGTTCAAGTGAAAATTTATAGGAAAATTCACAGGAACTTTCAAAGTAATAGGTTTATCCGGAAACCAAGATTTTACAAAGGACTCGCACATAACCAGTTCACACAAAACCATGCTGCCGAAATTTCAGCCCACCTCTGAATCACCTGGCAAGCTATTTAACATGCAGGGTCTCAGCCTCTGCTCCCCATCAACCTACCAAATCTGATCCAGTCCTGAAGGCGAGACCCTGAAATCTACCTTAATCCGGTTCCACAGGCACACGTGATGCCAGCGGTCCGGGGCCCACGCCGAGAGAAACACCACGGCGAGCACAGCCTGAACTCAGGAGACTTTAAGACTGACAGACAGAACCACTGCCTGGCAAAATTACAGTTTTTAAGCTTTATCAATAAAGCCTAAAAGCCAGAGATAACTATTTAACTGTAGATAGACCTGCAAACCCTCAACAGATTACATTTTTCTGAAAATTGCTCTTATAGTCCATTAGATTCTAAGGCTGATAAAATCATGGCAAAATAAAATCACAGTAGGCAGCAAGAGCCGAAACATTTTAGTTTATACAAGCAAACTGGGAGGGACAACTCCTTAAGGCTGGATCTAAAACATGTATTTTATCATGGTTCGATGAGTGAACTTATGACTAAGGAATTCTAATGGCAATCTCGACTATTCAATGACATTTATAATGGAAAGAACCACTGGTAATTGACAATTTCCATCAAGAAATTTCAATGACGAAGGCTGGTAAGTGTCTGCCACAACATGGAATGTCACTAACTTTAATTCCACGACTTAGTGAGACTGAGTGACGCAGCTAAAGGCCTTTACGAGGGAGCCTGTTGCCGGCAACAACTCTGACGGGTCTGTATGTGGAGGGGTTTGAGGGTTGTCCACCACTGGCCAGTCAGGGTGTGGTGGAGAAAACTCCTGCTATGTTGGAGACTGTTGTGCGGGCCCAGAACCCAGGACGGGGGTGCACTGAACGAGAAACGTGGCTCCAGGTTTCCCTAAGTGTACCTTCATAAACACTAGTTTTGCGAGAAATGACTTATGGGAACAAAAAGATTTGGGGATCAAATAAAAAATATTGGATTAAACAAAATGCAACGACTGCCCTGACGCCGGACTTGGCAGAGCCTTCGGCACACTTCCTTGCACAGAGAAGCTTCCCCTGGCGGCGAGGCACTTCAGTCGGCCCAAAGAGCATCCCACAGGCTGTGGTAAGCCAGCGAGCGGCCGCCAGGACCCACTCCTGGGCCCGGACTTAATTACCCATGGGTGCGGGTGTCTCCAGGGAGACGGGAGGGCGCCTCTGACAAAGAGCGGCCCCAGGGCGACTAGCAGAGCCGACATCTCCCTACCGCTCAGGAGAAAACGCAGACTTCCAGAAGACGTATTTTTAACAGAGAAACGCAGGTCATTCCTTCGATTCTCATGCTACAGAACTAAGTTGTGCGAAGATCCACTTTCATTTATTTCAAAGCGCAACAAACTAAGCAAGCTAAAAAGCTACATTTCTTCTCCTCGATAAACTCACCCGAGAGGGGCAGCCTCCTGCAGGCGGTGCTGCGGAGGGCACCCAGCAGGGCAGAGGGCAGGGGCGGACGGGAAGCCAAGGCCTCCCGCGCTCCTGGGATGGAGCAGGGCCAGTGTCACCGTTTGCATGTTGTGGTTTGTTGAAAGATTTCACTGGGGGACAAAGGCTCTGCTGGGAGGGAAAACAGTTAGCCACCCGGCTCAAAACACAACAAGAACTGCCAGCTGGTGTCCCCCACTGTAAATGAATAGCGCGCCACTGCGCTGCCCACGTGAGCTTCTGTAAGTCAGCACAGCACCACTCTGTCCCCGCACCTGCATTCACTCCAGATTCACCTGCCAAAGTGAGTGACACCAATGATCTTCCATCGCAAACGTAACACAATAGCCCTGCCTTTCAACAAGGGTTTTGGAACAAGCCCCTCCAAGCCCTTCAAACAGACCAAACACGCGAGTCAATCGCTCCGCTCATCCCAGCCGTGGGACGCCATTCATTGCTTCCGTTTCCTTTCCTCTTCTTTCCTGAATCTCTCTGAGGTGTGGTCCACCCTCCCGTCCCCCGTGTCAGAAGAAGGGCTCTTCATGCGTGCCGAGAGTAAGTTCGTTGCTAGACTCTGGGTCTCTTCGGCTCCTCACTGCTCAATCTAGCACCTGCTCTCTCCTTGGAGACAGCAGAAGGCAGGAGATGAAGGCTGAAACAATTTCTATTTTAAGAAACAAAATCGTCTTTGATCTTAATGCTTACTCCTTCCCCAAGTCCCTCTCATCTCACTGCTTCCATTCATCATCAGACTCACCTGCCTCGCAGCCACTGCTTCCCTGTCCTCTTCATCAACCACCTACTCATTCCTTAACCCTCCGCAATTTAAATGTGACTAAAACTTCATCCCTAGACAACTTATATCTGTAACAATAATGGCCAAGTTTAACACATTACTAGGACTCTGATGTATAAAGGACAAAGAACAGCATAAAAGTTTGGGTGCAAACTGAGCTGACAATATGGCACTGGTCTGGGGGGCGGGGTGGCGAGCTGGGCGCAGACATTACACTTCAGTCATGCCCTTATGTGCCGTTTTATGTCATATATGTAGAAAGTAGGAAACAAGCTTGACTTAAATGTTAAAACTAAGAACCAAAGAATGATTTCTATTATGATTTCTATTTAGAGTCTAAGCTTGCTCTCTTTGGCCAAGGGGCTTTGTGGGAGTTGAATTCTGTCACTAATTTCTTATTAATTCAAATTTGACCAGTGGCTCAAATACTCCATAGAGTTAATGATGTTTGGCAAGTGCGAGTCGAAGAAACGAGGACAGGAAAGGAATCAAATGTTCATGGGATGAAAGGAAAAAGCGAGTGGGAGCGGGCCCTGACACCTAGGGGCCGGCAGAAACGGGCACTGCGCTGCCCCCAGTCTGCACAGCGCAGGCACACCGGCCCTTACCTCCTGAGGCTCTCCTTCTTCTCCTCACGCGATAAACAGCTGTCCAGGTGCTTGTTGATGTGATGTTCCGGAATACTAACCCCACACACAGGACAATCCACTGTCGTTTTCAAAAAGAGAAAGAGATCTTATTTGTAGAAAAGGCAAAAATAATTCCAGCTGGCATCTTTTAGCAGCTAAGATCGAAAGGAAGAAGCCCAGCCATGGGTGACCGGAGTGGGCTGCCCGGCCCCGGGTCACGGCCATGCCATGGGCAGCCGCACCACTGAAGCTGCCCCGGGAGACTGCGAAAGGTCTGGAAACTCATCTCCCAGAAACCGTTTTGGCTCAGCCTTTTCTGTCACGGTGTGACCAAATGATTCAACTAATCTTAGTCTTCCCAGGTGTTAAGAGTCACCCACACTGAGCACTAAACCAGTGGGGGGGGCGGGGGGGCGAGAGCCAGATTTGTTGGGGCCAACAACTGTTCAACTTATCAGTGAACTGGTGACTCGGCACTCCCTGAACTCCACTGTGGGGTGAGTGCACTGAAGGTGTCTACAACCCCTGCCTAAAGGGGCTCTGAATGCGACTGGTAAAAAGACACAGAAACAAAAGGCTAAATACGCTGAGATAGCCACCAAAAAGCTGAGCAAACTGCACAAAAAACACCGTAACACTTTAGTGAAGGGAGATGTCAGGGCTGACAAACCCAAAGGTTTAGGGCCTGGGTACTCTAGAAAGGGAGAACAGGGGTCGGCAAACATTTCAGGGCAGGGACGCGGTCTAGAGGAAGAGCGGGCGGCCACCGGGCTCGCCGCTGGCGGGGAGAGCACCCGAGGGCAGGCGGCAGGGCTGTGCCCGGGCGCAGAGCGGGTGGACTCAGACCTGCAGGGGCAGCTGGCCAGCCTGGACGGGGCTTTCAGGGAACAGTGGGGGGGCTAGCCTGGCTAGAGCGGAAGGACTGTGGAAAGACGGAAGGGAAACAAGTAGGGTGGGGTTAAATCATCCAAGGCTTTAAATGTCAGGCAGAAGAGCTGGGAGTTGTTCAAGCGTAGACAGACAAAACTGGCAATCAAATAAAACGAGCTCTTTAAGATTAAACTGGATCTGATATGAAGGGAGGAGATTAAAAGCTACAAAACAGAAAGCTACTGCCGCACTCAGAGTATAAATGCATTAAAAATGCCTCACTTTTTCAGCCAACTGCCTGAATTCCTCTCCAAAGAAGGGGACAAAAATGGACCTTGCTGCGCGGCCTAACGGCGTCTCGAGGACGGTTCAGGGTGGAACCCGGTTCGCCCTCTCTTATTCCTTCCCCTCAAAACTTCCGCCTCTTCATTGCCACGTCACGTGGGATGAGGAGCCTTGCCCCTAGGCGCACACACGTGTGAAAGCGCCTCCTACCTCTAGCGACTTGCTTCAGAGCCGACGTGGACGGGGTCTCGGGGGCAGCGGCGCCGGAGGGGCCCGCGGCTGCCTTCTCTGCGCCAGGCGGCTCTTTGGCGTCGGCAGACGCGCTCGTCTCCTTCTGAGGCCGGAACTTGCTTTCATTCTCTTTCATCAGCAGCTCCGACGCGGCGCCAGCAGTCTCTCTGATCAAGAAATTCTCCATTAAGCCGCTTCCCTGCTTGAAAGAGGGTCTGGGGGCCCCCGGCGTGTGCGCTCTGGCGAGGCTCTTTGAAGAGGAGGAGGCAGGAGAAACGGGCGGTGACTCGAAGGCGAACTGCAGCAGGTGACTCCTTGAAGACGACAACACGGAAGGTAACTAAGAAACCGAGTTCTGAGGAACGCGCTGGCCGGCAGAGCTGCTCGAGCATGAACACTTGCTCCTACGAGACGCAGAAGCTGCTCCACGTCGGCAGCCCACCAGAGCGCTCTGCTAGCAGCAAATCTGACTCAAAAAGCAGTTCGCCGTGTGTGCAAGAAAACGAAGGGACTTTGAGTCCTACGGCGGAGCTCAGCTGCACGAAGCCGGGACAGAGGCTGGGCCACGCCGCAGAAGCACGGCCCATCGCCCGCACGGCGCTGCCGCCCGGAGGGAGAGTCGCGAGGGCATCTGAGTCCTCCCGGGCCTGCCCCCGACTTAGGTGTGGAAGTGAAGCTGAAACAAGGGCCAGGGCCCCTCTGGAAGAAGGGAGCGGACTCAGAGCCGCGGGCCAAGGTGGCTAGGGCGCGAGGGTCAGAGGGCTGAGGGGCGGCCACAGAGGGAGCCGGGGCAGTCTGCTCACAGAGTCCCTCCGACCGGTCAGCTCCAGGGCCAGTGCGGTGGGAGCGACACTGGCCAGCTGGGACTCCCAAGGCCAGTGCTGGGGAGTCGTCGGCGTCTGAGCCAAGGCTGAGAGACCCTGTGAAGAGCCTGGACATCGAGGTGAAACCCCCCACAGGCCATGCCTGAGGAAGAAGGGCCACCCTAGAACAGAAACAAAATTGAAATAGACCAAAGCGAAGAAAACACGAGAGCCGGTCCCGAGAGGATGACAGCGAAGTGCTGGTGATGTCACCGTCTGGACAAGAAGCATGAACATCTTTCAGAGGAAGATGACTCAGACCCTGTGTGGTTTGGTCACGACACTCACACGCTTGAACAGTCACCACGTGTGCAAAGAAGAAGTAGCCACTAATCAAGAAATGAAATTAGTCAATGGAAGCAGACCTGAGCGGGTACAGAGCAGCTTTAGAAATGAGGACTCCGTAACAGCGATGCTACGGATGCTAAAGAAAAAAGGCGAACACACAAATGAAGAGTGAATTGTAAAATGGAACTAAGATCTATTCCCAAGAGGATAAAACAAAACTGAAGCCCAGCCCCGTCATAATCTAACTGCGCCAAGTGAAAGCCGAAGACAATGCCTTGCCCCACGGAACAAGCGGCGCGGCACCCCAAGTGGGCTCTGGGCTGGGTGGCGGCGGCACAGGAGTCCGGGCACCTTTGTGCCCCGCGCTGTTGGGAGCACCCACAGAATGTCAGTAGCAGACCCCACCCCCGGCTGAGAGAACCAAACCCAGATGGCACCGAATGTGCCCTGGGGGAGGCTAAAGGGAAGACACCCCCCCAGGTAAGAGACGCTGCTCTAAGGAAACAGGGCGAAGTCCCACCGGTGCCTGCCAACACCGCGGGCGCCAGGTCAGAGACGCGAGGGCCGAGGGCCGACAGAAAGAAAGAGTTCTGTCCTCGCGAAAACACCCTTCCAAAATGAAAGCAAAATGAAGACACCTGAAGCAATGAAAGCTAAGAGCACGCCTCCCCAGCAGGCCAGGAAGACCACGAGCAACCTTCTTCAGCCGTGGTCCCGCACGGACGCACAGAACCGTGGCCAGTCACCAGCCCCAGAAAAAGCGAACGTGGGGTAAGTGCACGGCCACTGGCCGCTCTCAGACAAGCCCGCAGGCCGCGTGGGATTCACAACATACACGGAAGCACATGATCTCAGGCGTCACCAAACGGGAAACGGCTAAATAATGTGAAGCTACTCAAAGTTCTTGCATTGTTCGGGATATGGTAAGGTACTAATGTACTATATTAGGGTATATTCCATGATTTCTTTGATAATTACTTAAGAGTGATTAAGAAGCATAGTGCAAAAACTAACAAAGGAGATGGAAAAATAAAAATATCTTTAATATCAAAAAAGGGCAGGGAAGGAAGAATTAAAAAAAAAAGAAGAAAGAAATGGACAGAGAAAAGTAATAAATTCACATTAAAGTGATGGATAATACACAAATCTTCATGAGCCCCATGAGGGAGGTAGATTTCTCAGGTGTAATTAAAAATAGTAATAATTTAAAAAGAGAGAGCAAAAACCAAGAGCAAACTACACTTGAATATTGAAATGTCTCTCCCCCCAAGAATACCCTTTAGAAAATGAAAAGGCAAGCCACAAGGGAGAAAAACATATAATGCATATATTTGGCCCAAATACATAAAAAACTACAAATCCTTGAGAAAAAGACAATGTAGGTTTTTTTTTAATTGTTAAGAGACTGGAAGACACTTCTCCCCAGACAGAGTCGACAAGCAGATGAAAAGGTTTATTAATCACCCAGAAACGAAAATCCAAGCCACAGTGAATTGCCAACGGAATGTTTGAAGTAAAAGGGCCAACAGCACAGGCATGAGCCAGCACGTGGGTCAACTGGAATCTTCACACACTAGTCGCAGGCGTGGTGCAGCCCAACCAGAACTGCTGGTCCATTCCTGAAAAAGCTCAGCATTGACCCTACACCCCGGCCAGTCCCTCCCAGGATACCCAGAAGAAATGAAAACAGACGCCTCCTCGCGCACAAGTATTCACAGCAGCTCCTACTATGCCGGCTATAGACTGGGAACAACCCAGATACATCACCAGATGAGTAAGTAAGCAAACCGTATTCCAGTTATGGATACCAGTCAGCAACAAGAGTGACTACTGATACAAGCAATAACACCAACAGAAGGAGTACGCCAAGGAAAAGACAAGAGTGCACACTGCACGATTCCCCACACGAGGCCGAAGGGCAGTGGGTGAGGACAGAGGCCGCTGCGGGCCTGGGCGTGACCAGCAGCACAGCCAGGGAGCGCTCCTGGCTTTGATGATAATTACATAAAGGGATGCATTTATCGAAATTTCAGTGTTTAAAATTCAAACCTACTGTATTACACTATAGTTCAATTTCATCAATTAAAAAAACTCAAAAAAATCGTAAAAACAAAAACCTTCGTAATGTCTTCAAATATTTCCCTGACACACATCAGAAAGGTCAGGTAAGTCAGAAAGACTAAACAACATCAAGTGCTGGTGAGGATACAGAGCATCCGGAACGCTCCTCTGCTTTGCTGGTGGAAGTAGGATTTTAATAATTTAGAAACGAGCTGTAGCGATAACAACAAATAAATGAGCTCCTACTCTATGTCTAGCAATTACACTTCCACACTTTCAAGCCAAAAGAAACCTATGTCCAAAACGTGTACAAGAAAGTTCACAGCAGCAGTATTCACAACAGACAAAAACTGGAAACAAAAATGCTGATAAGTAAGGAAATGGGGGAAATTGCCCATTTATTATCACCTGAAATAGAATGAATCATGGAAAAATACCCAATATTGACCACAAAGACTATTTGATTGAATTTCCCTTTCTCTATTCTAAAGTTAATAATAAAAAGAAAACAACACTCTTTAACACTAGGAGTCAGTTATTTGGCTAAGCAGGAAAAGGGTATAAAAAGAAAAGCAGTAATCATTTTATTCTGCCTCACACAAAATCCACAAGAACCCTATTTATGTCAAAATACCTTGCTTCATATAGTATTTAATTGCCAGTCATAATCTGAATGAACACTGACCCTTCTGAATATGTCCTGAAACAAACATGCGTATCTAAGATTACTGTACTTTTAATATTTCAAATATAAGTTAAATATTTAAAAATGAATACCCAGAGATGAGGGAAGGTGAACAGACTGTCCACGAGCTAAGAGAATTAACTAATACAATTATCATTTAAAATACTTAAATTCTTAAACTTGGAATAAGCAAGAAAAGAGTATAATTTGGGGGGGGGGGAGAAAAATTTATACCTTGGCAGTGGATAAAATAAATATAAGTGATGTAAATGATGCTCTACACCCTCAATTTGTAAAAACAATGATAAAAATGTAGATTGTGCTATGTAAAAAAACAGAAATAGTGTTTCCTACTTGTGTCCAAAATGAAATTCCACTTAAGCAAAAATATTTTAATTAAAATTTGTTCAACACAAGAGTCACTTAATAACATTAAATAAAATTGAGTCAAGAAAGAAAACTCTTGTTCTTTGAAAATGAAAGGCAAAAATTGGAAGAAAATGTAAACTCTGCATGTTAGCCTTGTATCTGACAATGCGAGGAATTTTTTCCAATACCCTTTCATTATTCCATTTAGAAAATTAAATTTTTTAAAATCATAATGTCATAAAATGGCAATGACAGATGGGAAAGAGAGGGAAGTGATGAGATCAGCAAACAATATAAATATATCACATTTTAGTCATAAAATTAATGAAGCTGATTAGTTTGAATTTCATGGCTACTAATTTTGCCAGTGACATACAACACTTTAGCTATGACAAATGTCCAAAATGTTCACCAAAAAGCAATTCCAATTCCAAGAAGGTAAACAGAGTGAGAAACAATAAAATCCAGTCTTGCTCTGCAAAGACTACCTCCCACACCTCGCCAAGCCCATTACAGTAAGTAATTGGCCTACTCCTCCCCAGAGCGAAGAAAGCAGAGGAGAGAGCTCAGTCATTCCAAAGCCTCCCTTAGGTTACCAAAAGGTCTGAAGCCCAGATAGCCATCACTTTGACAACCACAGTCTTTGTAACGTTCCTTTTTCCTAGTAGGGAGGTTGTTATGCTTTCAGTAACAGCTGAAGAAAAAAACGAGCCTTGAGATACAGTTTTACTGTCTCAGAGAAAATCAAACTGACAATAAATTTCTTTCTAAAGACATTCTAATAGGCCACAAAATCTGTTGCATCCCAGGAAAGTAGTAACTTTAATTATGAGAATCAGAGACTCACAGAGTTCCTTAAAAAAATAACAGTCCACTTCTACAAAGTCCTATTAGGTGAATTCAGAGTGCTAAGTGTGACTGTTTTCAGAACGTAAACTCAAGAATTAAACGGCAATCCCACTGGGAGAAATCTCTTGACATTTTCAGAAGCATTACAATGATCTCCAAGGACAACCCACAGCCTGGAAGACACACGCTTGAGTACGTGGGCAGCTAACAATTCACAAAACAAAGTACGCTCTTCCCGTAAAAACTCCTGCGTGACTTGCAGGACGAAAACTAAAAATAATTCAAGATACTATTTGGCAAAATATGTCTTTTCCTCTCCCTTGGCGTGACCAAGCTCACGTTCACCGCCACGCACTCAACAAGCTGTATTTCCGAGCTCCCCAAAGCACCAACTCCACACTCCACGTGGCACATGGTTTCACACGTGCGGAGTAATCAGAGCAAGAACTAACGGACTGATAAAGGACAGACAGAGAACGATCACAGAGATGCTTGTGCACGTGCGTTAGTACACACACATGGGCATGCACGTTACCCAGCTGTGCACTGAGGGCTCTAGGGGCAACGCCACGCCAGGAACAATGAGCTCCAGACCTGACTTCTCAGTTCTGAGCGCCAGTCTTCAGTGAGAGGAAGCAGGGCTCCTTGGGAAAGCTCCTTGGGAAAATGGCTGACTGGAGGGCTGAGGCGGGAAAACAAAAGATGAAGCTGGAATGATCTTTGTTGTACCCAGAGCAAGCAAATGCTTAAATCTGCATTTCTAACTCTTCTATCTCATAGCAGAAGTTGTATTAATTAATGGGAGAAACTCCCCCTGCCGTGAGATTGCCCACGTAGGAGTCACGACAGCCACTTCCCTTCTTCACCCCAACAGCCGCAGCCTTGCATCCCCTCGTGTCCAGCAGCACATACGGTGGGGGCGGCACACACTCAGAAGGCAAAGGTAGTTGGGGGTTAGTCACAAAATTAAATCATACCGTGCAAAATTCAAGCTTTTTACCAGTTCATCTAACACGCGGTTATTTTTCAGGTCCGGCTCTGTGACTGTCTGGAAAAGAAAAACAACAGATGGAAAAAGGTCAGAAATAATAATTAACTTGTCATACTCTTGTTTTTGAAAACGTGTGACCCGTCCTCCTGAGATTCCCCACTCTGCTCACACTTCCAGGAAAGCCTCCAAATAAAGCGCACTTATCTCAAACTAACAGGGAATTTTAAAATGGTGAATCAGGATTGCTGACGGAAGCCTGATCCAAGCCCCCCAAAGCATGAGGTAAAATCATATGTCGTCTCTACTGACTCAGATAAAACCTAATATGAGCAAGAGTTTTTCTTCAAAGCCAACACTCAGCTTTCCCCAAATTTCTCCTGAAAAGCAGAACTGAGCTGCTCCTCTAAGTGACACTACCTGGAGGGGCTTCCAGTGTCCAGAGAGAATTTAAAACCAGGATGGGCAGCGTGCGCACTCGGACGCCCTCCCCGTGGGAGGGCGCCTGGGTCAGAACAAGCATCCCGGCCCAGGCGTCTGCTACTTCAGCGTGCTGGCACGTTCGCTGCACGCCTGAGGGCTGCAGCTTGCTGTAAGTCTGCTGCGGTTGAACTTAAGAAGGCAGACTCAGATTTCTATAGAAATTATGCCTCCAAGAGAGATCTTGAGGAGATGAGGAGAGCTGGGATCTTCCAGCGTGCAAAGTGACCCTGAAACATAGTTTCTTTGGCTTGACTTCCACAAAAGTCGTGACCTGCGTTTCTGAACAGAACCATTTGCGCTAAGGACTATTTCTCTTGATAAATAAACAAATCCAGGGAGAAAAACAAAATAAAGTAAAAACCAGATCAGTTTTCAGGTCTGCGAGAGGAAAATGACAAGCCCCGCGGTGATGCGGCATGAGTGGCAAAGCCTCATCTCCAGCACCATCGTCACAAGGGTAGTGAGCTGCAAAGAGCTTACACTGAGAAACTTATTTCTTACACAATAATTCAGGAAGTTCAAGGGCACCTTGTGCCTCAGGAAATGCCAAACTAAAACCCAAATCCTGCCACTGGGCTCGCTGTTCTTTCTGCTAGAACTTACCGTCTCTTCTCTTTCTTTATTCCTGCTCACCTTTACTGTCCCTTCTTACCTACCCTTTCGCCTTTTCGCTACTTGAAATGCTTGAGGAAATGTAACAAAGTGGGTTGGGGAAGAGGTTCAGGAACAACGAGGCTGGTTCAGCCCCAGAGCCACGAATGCTTTGCTTTCTGCAAAAGTACTTGCAGCGGGCATTTGCCAGCGAGCAGTCCTTCCGTCAGAGCTTCTGCTCAACGCGAGAAACGGCAAAAAACGAGAACCCAGAAAATGTGGGTCATAAGACTTACAGAGTGCTATAGTCTGATCTTAAAACGAGTTTCTCCTCCTAAAATACATTTAGGTTCTCAGAAATCTAAGTGAAAAACTGAACAAAGCCCAGTTCCCCACACACCTATCTTACAGGTCCTTTGTGAAAATGTCTTTCATACGGTATAATTCGGTAATTACACAGCGTCCCTGGGCTTTTGTGTATACATCAAACAGAAGTATTTGCACTGATGATTTTTTTTTTTAAAGGAAAGAAAAACTTACCACACGACAAGTTGGACACTGTGTTTTATAGGACAGAAATTTTCTTATACAGAGAGAACAGTCTGCAAAAACACAAAGGTACCGTAATAATTAGTCCAGCAACATTAATAACACAGGGGCCTGGCTTCAAGCAAAATCTGACCTAAATCCTAGAACAATTCCACTGCCTAAGGTATGTCACTACCATCTCAAAGCTCCAGCACCTCTGCTCAGGCACATCTGCCAGGGGGATTCACAGGCATTCTGAGGAGAGGGAGACCTCCAGGTGACAGCGGCCCCGAGCCCCCAGGACACCGGGACTCGACCGGCGACAGCAGCGCTCCAGCTCCCAGGCGAGACGCACGTGTCAGCCAGACTGGGGCAGATACGGTGTGATGTGCCGGCGGGCGGCCGGGCTACCGCCTGGCGTTCCAAAACATGCATTTTGAAATAAGATATAGATACACAGTAAGAAATAGTCTCAGATTATCAAACCAGAGATTTCTACATCCCCCTCTGAGATGTCCATCATCCCACATTTAACGAGCACTGTGGTGGCATGCAGCAGTACTAAGGAAAGGTCCCTGACCACCTGCCAGTTTTGCCAAAAGAGAGATTACAGAGGTTATCACTCTAGTTAAAACAAGTAAAAAGTTCAGTAGACTGAAAAATCAAGAACTCTTCTCCACTACTAGGAAATTATCAAGAGGGCAACAACGTGGAGAAATCAGAGCACTTGAGCACTGTCGGTGGGGACGTAAAATGGTTTGATCACTAGAGAAAACAGCAGGGAGGAGCCTCAAAAAGTTAAAAACAGAACTATCACATGATCCAGCAATCCCACTTCCAGGTATTTATCCAAAAGAACTAAAAAGAATCCCAAAGAGCTATCTGTCCTCTGTGACTACCGCAGAGACAAAGGCGGGAGCAGCCCAAGTGTCCACCAGCAGATGACCGGACAGAGGAAGCCCAGACAGACAGTGGGGTGTGAATCAGTCTGTGAACAGAAGGAAATCCTGCCACATGCTCCGCCACGGGGGAGGGGGCCTTGAGAGCTAAGTTCAGCGAGTCCACTGACCTTGTGTGTCTAGTCTAACACACAAAAGCAGAAACTAGGCTGACCGGCTACTGCCACGCCACCCAGGGGAGAGAGAACGGGGCGCTGCTAGGAAGTGGGTACAGAGTCTAAGTCACACAAGATTAGAAAGTTCTAAAGATTTGCCGCACGATACCCATCTAGTTAACAATCTGTGCTGAACATTACAAATGTGTTAACAGATTTCACGTTGCGTTTTTTTATGACCCCGCCTCCCCCCCAAAAAAAAGAAAGCCCGAAATAAATAGCCCTTTGGTCACGCCCCACTGAGCAACAGGGATCATTCTGAGACCTGCATCACTAGGCAACTTTGCTGCTGTGCAAACCTCAGAGGCAAACGTGGCGCCCACGTCACGCGCAGGCCGCGTGTCCGCGTCCGGCTCCGAGGCGAGAGCCTCAGGCAGGTCACTGCTCTGACGGCCACCGGCAGCGCTGACGCTGTGGCATCTGAGCGGCGTCCAAGGGCGCGAGGCCCGGGGAGGCAGCTGCGGTCAGAGCGCGGCGCCGCCCCGCGCAGGCTCTCGGAGACGCGGGCGGGAAGCTGCCGGGGCAGCGGGGGGCTGAGGGCAAGGCGGGCGGCTGTGCGCGGTGACACTGCCACTCAAGGGCGCCAGGTTGACGAAAAGCCTGTCTTCCATCCAGATGAACTCACCGCGGCTGACCGTGACTTTCTAACCTCACGAACGTTTCATTTTTGAATTTTTGACTTCTGTAACAAACACTGTACAGCAGTGATTAGAACAAGGAGATCCTTATTCTGTGAGATTTTTCAATTTTTTATTTTTTTTAAACCTCTTATTAAAAACGAAGACACACACACGGCAGCCCCCGCGCACACGAGGTCAGGTGTCTCCACCACCTCCCGTCCCCCGCAGGCGCTTCGGGCAGAGGCTTCGGGGGCCGCCGTCTCAGGCTGATGACGCCTATTTCTGGACACGCCCTGAAGGACCTGCCTGAGCCGCTCTGGGGGAGCTGCTGCCTTCCCAGAAATGTGCTCACAGTGGTCTCTTTGGTCTCTTTCTCAGTGGGATTTGCTGATAAGCAGACAACGCACCACGAACATTCCTCTCTATCAACAAAAAATCTCCAGACTTTTTATGGAGATGACTGAGGGCTGCACAAACTTCTGCTAAACCTTTCACTATGACTTTTCCTCGGGGTTCTTTCTCTTTGCCTCTTGCCGCTTCCTCAGCTGTGCACGTCTGCTTCAGTTCCAACAACTGCTCACTGGTCAGTTCCTCAGAAGCCACCTCGAGGGGCCCCTCAACATCATTCTCACCCCCACCCAGGTTAAAGCAGCCACCTCAACCACAGCCTTGGTGGTTTTACACCCTTGGTATTCCACCCTCGCCCTTGGTAACCCGTGATGTCATGGACGAATCTCTCAAGTGACTTCTTCCCCATGTACTCGCTGATGATCTCCCCCGAGTTCAAGGCAGGTTCTCGACGCAGTCACAGGTGTTGTAATACTTCCAGAATGGCATCAGGGTCTCCATCACTCACAGCAACAGCCCCGACAAAAGCCTCGGGTAGCAGGTCGTAACAACTACTGCAACTCTGGGACCCACGGGTGGCATCTAGAGAAACACCACTCTGGAATCAGGATGGAGATCACTAGGAAGAGGATGTCCAGGAACGTTATCGACAGGAAGCAAAACCTTAATAGGCGTGTCACTGCAAACAGAACTTCTGTTTCACTGGCATAGCAACTCGGGAGGGCATCTTGGCAGAGGAGTCGGGTCACCACCTTATTGCTCCGGTCGCGACGGGCGGTGTGTGTTTATTATAATGTCTCCGAGCAAGAGTCAGTCATTGCACCCTCTTACTATGTTTTCTCTACGGAAACTTTTTCACCAAAGCTACTAATAGCCACTAAAGCCATTTTTTAAGCCTAATGTGCACTCAAGACCTCAACTACAGTACAGAACCTATGTACACTCCAGACCCCTTCCAGCATCACGCTGCAAGTCAGGAAGTGACAGAGTGTTTGTAAGAGCCATCACTGGGCTTTAAACCACCTAGCCACTATCCTGTTAACAAAAATTCTGAAATCTAACATCTAAGAGCTTCACAAATATAAGACTATATGTGGTAATCAAAATAATTACTGCCATAAATGTTTAAGAGGCATAAAGATATCCAAGAGGGGGCCTCCCCTGTGGCGCAGCGGTTGAGCGCTGAGCTGTGGAGCTGTCGGCAGCGCGCGATGCAAGTTCGAAGCCCAGCCAGGGAGATTCCCACGTGGCGCAGCAGACCTCTCCTGCCTCGCCCGCTGCTCCCCTCAGCAGTGTGTTTCCGTCGATCTGCCTGTTCTGCTCCCCACTCTGTCTCTGGCGAACCCTCTCGCCACCCCACGCCTCTGGCCTGTACCCCAGCTGTATGTATAAATAAATAAATCTTTTAAAAAAAAAAAAAGATACCCAAGAGGGAGGTGGTAGGAAATACAAGACCATGTAAACACTTCAATATTCAGAGGGAAGTGGTGGAAAAGCGATCTCCTGAGCACTTCAAGATAGAAGAAGTCAAGGTAAGGCATAAAAGGAGGTACTTATCTTTGTTGTCAAATTAACACTATCTACATAAAAGCCATCTCTTACTCACGGAACAGTGCATACTTACAGTTATGTGAGCACTGAGGAATCATCATTGCGATGTTGAAATATTCAAAGCAGATTCCACAGCGCAGCAAATCGTCTACCGTCTGAAAAGCAAAAGGAGAGACAGACCTGAAAGACACCAGCCCGGAGCATCTGCCACACAGCCTTCTCCAGGCCCTGACGAAAGCATAAAGTAACAATACTCCTTGCCAAACAGCAAACTCAGCTAAGCCACAGAAACTGCAGGGTCGCGCCAGCCAGAGGGAAAGCTGCCCCGGGCGCACTCGCGCGTCCCGCACCCTCGCGCCTCGCACAGACGCCGCGGGCCCGGATGCTGCAGGCGCCTCCACCCGCCACAGGAGGCTGCGCCGTCCCTGCTCACTTCCCGCGGGTTTCCACATGTACCCCAGGTGCCTCCCTCCTCAGGCCCGGGCGGGGGCCCTGCAAGCACATGAAAGCGAAACATTGAAATGGCCGAGTCAAGCCCGGCCCCACACGCCAGGAACCGGCCCCCAGGCAGGCGGGCGCGACTGCAGCCGGAGTAGCTGGCGGACAGGCGACCCGCACGGCAGGGCACTACCCAGGAGAGGGGCCACGACTGCAGGGGCGAGAAGGGACAAGGCTAGGACACAACCCAAGCAGGAAAGAAGGGATCTCGCCACCTGAGTTTTTAAAATCATCTAAAATAAAACGTAACTTCACTCAATCGAGTACCGAGCAGACACTTAAGACAGCAAGAGGGAGCGCTCACACGGAGAAAAGAAGTCAAGCTCAGACAGGATGAGCTGCGTTTTATCTTTGTTGAAAAGCGAGGGGGGATAAGGAAATACTCTGTTTTTATCTTGTGTGTATATAAAAAGAAATTCTGAGGAGATAATAGGAAGTAATAATAAATACTCAATAGTTGGCCAAGGGGGTCAGGAAACAGGATACAGGAAGAGGAGGAAAGGGAGACATTCACTTTTTGTCTCAGGGACCTAGATTTCAACAATACAAACAACAAAATATCTAATGTCACCAGTGGTTCCATATGATGAAATTATGTAACCACTTAAAAATTATGCTTTCAGGGCCTCCCTGGTGGCGCAGAGGTTAAGTGCTGCTTTGTGGAGCTGTCGCGGCAGCGGCGATGCACGTTCAATGCCTGGCCGGGGAGATTCCCACATGGCGCGGCAGACCTCTCCTGCCTCCCCGCTGCTCCCCTCGGCAGTGTGTTTCTGTCGATCCACCTGCTCCGCTTCCCACTCTGTCTCCGGTGAACCCTCTCACCACCGTACCCCAGCTTGTATGCATAAATAAATAAATCTTTAAAAAAAATTAAAATTATGCTTTCAAACAACAATTAATGCCATAGGGGAACGTTCATGTTAATGGCAACTCAAAAAAAGAAAAAAAAATCAGAGAGCAAATCTACAACAAAAACACAGCTACAGAACTAGGAACTTTAATCTCCAGAACAATCTTCTGAAATCCAAGGCCTCTGTAGCACTTCCAGAGCTTCCAAGTGGTTGGATCAAACCCAGAAAATTGAAACAAAGCAGTCCCCACTGTTAATTTGGGCTCGCACACACACAGACTGGAGGAAAATAAGAAAACCAAACAGTAGTTACCTCTTTGGTAGTTACGCTGGTTAGGCTGGTGGGTAACTTTCATTTTCCTTTATCTCACTATAATTTTAAATTTTTAACTATATACACATACCACATTTATAATCTGCAGAAGCAGACGCTTCTGTTATAGTAAAACCAGGCAAACAAACAAAATGTCAAAATCTTGCACTGTCTTGGATGCCGAGCGACCAACCACACAAAAGCTCTAGGACTGCTCTGAAAATCAGTCAAGGGTGGAAGCTGAGCCCTGGGGTTGGTCTCTGGCAGGAGGAGTGGCTCTCACACATCTGCTGCGCAGGGTCTTCAGATGGCCTGCAACATCCTGGTGCAAACTTCCTATCAGGCCGCTTCAAGACAATAAGATGCACCACAGATGACTCAACCACAACCTCGAAGTCTGAATGGAGGGGGGTCAAGTGGATGCCCCAGATTTCTTTCTTTAATTAGAGGGAGAAAATGGAAAGGCGAAAAGAATTAATAAATAGAGCAAATGTTCTTAAGGTTTTTGGGTCACAGACCCCTTTGGGAAAAATGGGTGAAAACTAAGGAGTCTCTTCTCAGAAACATGTACACACAGGAAAAAATCTTACAAATAACTGCAGACCCCAAAGTCCTCCCATGGACCCCAGGTTAGGGCTGGTACTGGAGTCAGGGTTCTACTTAGTGTAAAAAACAGCTTCAAACAGCACTACTTCTGGGAGCAGCTAGCTCTGTCATTGAGGTGTTTAGGGAAGACGAGGTGAGAAACTGTCAGCTACATTATAAAGGTGGAAACAGTAAGGGAGCTGGCCCTCCAACCGTCAGAGCGCGTGCTTCGGATACAGGCTTAACTAACTCCACCACTGCTCCCTCTCTGGTGCTGACCCCTAGGTTCAATGTGGTGGTGATACCAAAGCCAGAGAAGACAGGGAACCTGCCTCTACAGAACACCGGGAAGTTGGGGGAATATAGGAAATATGCTTAAATCTAAAAGCAGGCAGCTTTATAAATGACAGTGCTTTCACTTTATCCAATTCAACCTGCACAACGGCAAATAAAACGCGAGGAGGGGTTCTTAAATGTTAATGAAAGTATATTAACTGATGCTTGCTACTTTCTAGATACTTTCAACCGATTCACAAATTTTTGAGCACCAGCTACCTGCCAGACATTAGTGAACAGTGAATAAACCAGGCTCCTCATATACATACATCAGCTGACTTAACCAAGTCTATGTATGCTCTGGCTATTTTTGTCTCCAGTTTATAACTGAGGAAATTCAGACTCAGAGAAGTTAAGTAACTGACTTAAAATCAGAGTTAAAATAGGAGGCAGACAGATTTAACTCAGAGTCACTGAAACGAGAAAATATGTTCCTCTCCACTGCACCTTAGAGCCCAGGCCAGGCACGTTCAAAACCACAGCTTCTCTGGGTCCTTCTACAGCCTCAGTTTTTCACCACGGGGGCTATTTCAAAATCCCCAAGCACTGTGGATGCCACGGATGACTGCAGCAAGCACAAGGCCCAGCACTTACTCTAACTTCCCCCAAGTCCCTTCGCTTAGTCCCCAAAGTCAACATTAGCAATCAGTGGGACAGTACGACAGAAAACCCAAAACTCACAGGACTAAGGAAAAGAAGGAAAAGTAGCCCTGCCCAGGCAGAAACAGAAACAATCACAGAACACAATAAAAACAAACAACAACCACAAACGCTCGCTGCCACAGCCAAGAGCACTAGCTACAGACTCCCCTGGCAGCTGGTAAGCCTCGGCCGAAGCAAAGCAGCCACACGAACCGACATGTCCGTGCGATCACTAAATGAAATGAAAAGAGAATGCTGAGTCCGAGTCCTGATCTCTTGATTTAAAAGACACGCACAACCGTTCGGACTTAGAACGCGTTAGGGAGCCGGGAGGGGCACAGCAGCGCTGGGGTAATTCTTGGGGAGCGGGCAGGTATTGGAAGAAACAAAAGAGACTGGAAAGGAGACCATGTGCTTCGCTGTGGGACTAAATGAACGTCATCTGATGCGGGGGGCGCCCCCCGAACCCCGTCCGGCGCCACTCCGGGAGCGCCGGGCCGCCGGACGGACGTTTCCGCGATGGCGGGCCGACGAGGGCCCTCGGGAGGGCGGCGGGTCCTGCCGTTCTCCCGGGCGAGAGGCGTCTCGCTCCAGGGCGCTGTCACTGTCACCGTCACCGCTGCCGTTGCACGCAACGCCCGCTCCCACCCGATGGCACCTGCAGCTCTCCGGCAGCGAGGCCTGCCCCTGTCGCCCCCCAGGGGGGAAAACCGAGGACCAGGGCCACGCGGGGTGCGCCGGTCCGGCTGGCCACTCGCTCCTCGTCCCGCCGACAGCCGGGCGCGCAAGCCCCCGAAGCACTCACTTTCATGACTGCCAGGCCCGGAGGCCACCGCGGCTCGGCTAGGGAGTCCATGGTCTCTCCTGAGGAATCTGGGGGGCCCGTCACCCACTGGCCACCCGCGCTCCGCCGCCACTCGAAATTCCCCGCGCTCCCGAGCTACGTCACGGCGCGCTGCCGAGTACGTCACAGTGCGCGACGCGCCGAGCGTGCGCGGAGCCTGACGGGAGTCGTAGTCCCCGGTGGAGCGGGTACCACCCACTGCGCACGCGCCAGACTGCGGCTGCGGGGCCTCTCCCGGCAGAGGGCGGAGGGTTAAAAATCCGCTGGGCTTTTGCACCGTCGCGTGATAAGCAAATGCAGGTTGACTGTTAGGAACCTCGGCCAGACCCTGCCAGATCTTTCTAGGTCTAAGCTCCCACCACCTCCTTGAGGTCGCCCCTTCTGATCGCTGGAATGCTCTGTCCCTTCTGATTGCTGGAATGATCCGTCCCTTCTCTGAGCAGCAGCTCGCCTCTTCACAGTGTTACCGTTGTCCCTTTACAGGGGAGACGCTTCGGTTCAAAAGGGGAATTGCAGAATTGCGTGTCCCTGAGACCCGTGGAGGCATTGGCCAGCAGGCAAATAGGGCTACCCGCTTTAAAGGGGAGCGCTTTTATTTTAAATTTAAAGTTGCTCCTTTTTCTGAGATAACCACCGTGAACTTTGCATAGAGCCTTCCAGATCTTTCTTATGCCTATACAAAAATAGATTGGGTTGCTCCCACAGATGTTACTGTACTAAATGCCTATGTACTTGAGTTTTTTAACCCGTTAAGTCACCTCTATGGACTTAACCCTACATCCGGAGACCTCTCCCTGGTTATGCCCCTAGAGTTACCTCACCCTTTGGAATAGCTGCAAAGTTCATAAAATAGTGAGGAGTATTTTGTTCTTTCCTGTTTTTCACCGTTGCCGAGTTGCAACGAACCCGCTGTCTTTATAGATCTCTTACACCAGGATATCAGGGGGATGACTTCCTGTAACGGGAACTACCGAGTCAATCTGCGTGTGCTTTTAAAACTGGAACAGCGCTAGGTGGTTATCAGAGAGGCTTTCCAGGACATTCACGCGGCCGCCAGGGGCTGAGTGCCCACGATCCAACTGGAGCGCTGCCCCACACACCAACGCCCTCTGCTCAGCTCAGCATCACCCACAGCTCCTGTGGGCGTGTCCCGACCCCAGCGAGACGCATGTGGCCCCTGCAGACCCCCTGTGACTGGAGCCTGGTGGGGAGGCGGTCCCAGCCTCATTCATTCAACAAATGCTTTTACCTGCTTGTCATTGGCCAGGCCCTTGAGCCGCCCTGAGAGGTGGGCAGAGGTTAGGTTGTCACTGGATTTTGCAGATGAGGAAACTGAGGCTCAGAGAGGTTAAGGCTTCACTCCTTCGGACTCATCATTAGGAACCTCTGGCTCCTGACCTAGAGCCATGTGCCCAGTGGCTGTGCTCAGCCCATGCCCACGGACACCTCCACATAACCGTGGTATCAGCCGCATTTGGATAAAGACTTGACTAGCCATACAGGGACAGCTGCCTCATCAGGCTCTGGCATGCAAAGCACTGTTCTGGGTGTTGTTGCACATATTGACTGATTTCAGACTCCTCCCAAGCAAGGGGAAGTAAAGAGAAGAGCAGTAAATAGGCAACTTGCTGAGGGCCTTGGCGAGGAAGTGGCATTGGAAGTGGGGCGAGAAGTGGGGGTTAGGAGCTGCAGTGGGGTTGCCTCGGCAGACGAGCAGATGAGCGTGGGCTGCTCAGGGGTCTGGATGCCAGGCCGCGGAGAGACCATGGGAACAGACTCCCGCAGCTCCCAGCGCGAGCGCCCCAGGAATCCTTCCTGTCATACCAGCTGGTTTCAAGAAATCAGGTTAAAGTGACGAAGGACTGGGAAGATTAGAGGAGAGGAGATGGGAAAGAAAGAAATAATAGGGAAGGAAAGAAGGAGAGAGACGGGGCGACAAATGTTCTCTCCCCTCTCAAATGCGGACAGAGCGGAGCAGGCGTCACATGGTCCCTGGTCCAAACCACCTCCAGGGGGCACCCAGCGCCCTTGGTCTCTGGGTCCCTGCCACCAGCTGCCCTGTGGGGTTGAATGAATCACCCAAACAAGCTCCCATTCCCATAAATCTTTTCTCCCCAGAAAAGCGTTTCTCCTCCTGCCGGCTCCGACCACACCCACGTGAGCCCCTCTGGGTCCCCGCAAGGGCAGAGCAGGCTCTGAAAGCCACTTTGAGTGCAGCACAAAGCATCCGTCTTGCCCTCTCCCTGGTATTTATCCGCCCCCAGGAGCCAATCTGAGTCCTCGAGAGCAGCTGTTACACAGACTTTCTCCTTCTGTTAGATGGATAGAGACAGTGCTTCCTTATTCCAGAGTGAAAACAAAATGTTCCATGCAATCAATGGCCCCTCCCCTGGAGCTTGGCACAAATTGAGGACCCAAGATGGGGTCGCTGGGGAACACCCAGGGAACTTGCCATGCCCAGGGAACTTGCAGTCCAGACCAACAGCAGACGATTCTTTTTAGTATAATTACGTCCCAAATCGTGCACATGAGAAACTTATGCGAAAAAATGCCCACTGTTTATCTGAAATGCAAATTTAACGCATCCTGTGGTTTCATTTCCCAAATCTGACCGTCCTGTTTAGGGAAATATTCTCCCCTCAGGGGATGGGGTCTGGCTGCCCCAGAAGCTGCCCCCTCAACCCTCCCCCCCGCCCCCGCAGCTCCTTTCCAGGGTCTTTCCTCACCCTGCTCCTCACTGCCCCCAGCCCCTCATCCTCATGGGGGTGTTGAAGGAGCCCACCCGTACCCCTCCCTTCCTCTGCTTCAGGCCTGGTTCAGAGGAGAGGCAAGATGAGCCTGGAACATCTTATTGTACCCCAGTTAAGGAGGCAGTCAAAAGCTAATGGACTCCAGAGCCAGCTTGGAATTGCTCCCTTTGTCTTAAATATCCATCTGTCTGTCTGTCTATCTACCTATGTATCTATCTACCTATCTACCTATCTACATACTTACCTACCTTCCTTCCTACATACATATGTATATATCTGTATGCATACAGGCATATCTATATATTCATATAATTGAAATGCATTAAATATTCTAAAGTTCAGAAATTTGTAGTCTCAGCAGGAAAACAAAGTCCCCATTTGCTTCCTTTGGGTCAGTTTCTTACTGAAAATTGATAAATGAAAGAAAAGAATTAAGTCCTTATTCTTCCCTTCCAGAACAACCTGCCCTTGAGGGAAGAGCTAGCCCTGTGGACGAGAACTCGAGCTAATAAATACAGAATAAACGGGAACATCAGCGAGTCACCATTTGCAGCTCCTGATGAAATGTGTCTTGGGCGGGGACCAGCGGGGACCACTCTGGGTGGGAAGCTCTTGGGTCACTGAATATTTAGGTTTACTTGTGGCTCATGGGGCAGTGCAGCTTTTCTGGGGGGCGAGAGGGGCTGCTGCGGAGCGGTGGCCTCTCAGCAGTGGGCACGCAGCACCCCTGTGCTCCTCACCCAAGAGGCACAGTGCCCAAAATGGTGAAATGGAATCGAATCACACATTCCGATCCGACCCTAGTGAGTGGGGCGTCCAGGAAGGACAGAGACCAGGGACGGACAGTCAAGGGCCGAGCGGACAAACCCAGACCGGCGGTCGGGGGCTGAGAAGGTCAGGCGGCCAGACCAGAAGGTGACCCAGAGCTGCTCAGCCAATCAGGAATGTGGTTCACTGTTCCGCAGTAGGCAAGACTTGGGAGGCATCACCCTGTCATACCCCGGTGTGGTTTTGAACAGACCAACCTTTCAAAGGCGTTTCTGGAACAATCAATCAAATTGGAATGCGCATTAGGTAGTTCATTCTAATTCATCTAATGAAGTGTGATAATAGGGTTGTCAGGCAGAAATATGTCATCTGGAGAGAGGCACGCTGGTACCTTTTTGAGTGAAATGCCACGGTGTCGGTGAGTTAGTGAGATTTTTTTTTTTTTTTTACAAGCTGGGGTACAGGCCAGAGGCGTGGGGTGGCGAGAGGGTTCACCAGAGACAGAGTGGGGAGCAGAACAGGCAGATCAGAAATACACTGCTGAGGGGAGCAGCGGGCGAGGCAGGAGAGGTCCACCGCACCATGTGGGACTCTCCCCGGCTGGGCGTCGAACTTGCATTGCGGCTGCCAACAGCTCCACAGCGCAGCACTTAACCTCTGTGCCACCAGGGAGGCCCTAGCTGAGATTTTTTGAAAAGTAAAGCAACTTTGGAAAAATGTGAATAATTGTGAAATCTACATGAGGGACATAATGGGTCCATGACACTATTCTCTGTGTCCGTCAGTAAGTGACATTTTTCGTAAGACTTGGCAACCTCACATCCCACCTGCCATCTCGCAAATGGCCACATGGTGCCAGCAGAGTCTCAGGCTGGAGTGGCACAAGTTTAGGGGGCAAAACACAGAAGGGCCCTTGCGCCCCTGTTCTTCATTCTCGTATTTCATCTCATCCTTGCAGTTAGTGAGTGGCAGTTCATGAACGGGCCTGAGCTCTGCTCCCCGGGGCGCCCAGCGGTCTCCCCTCGATGAGCTGTGCATTTGAAAAGCCTCCCCGTAACGCTGCCCTTCTCCTTGCTGGGGCTGAGCTAAAGGACACTTTGGGGGCGGTTCCCCGGGGGGAGACACAGACAGTGGGGACAGGAGAGTGATTCTCCCCTTGGGGACCCCACCCCGAAGTGCCACCTCACCCTTTCAAAAAGCTACCGGAGGCTGCTTGAGAAAAGTTAAGCTGTTTTATTTCACAGGATAGCTCCACGTCAAACCAGCAGGCACCATCAGAATACGCGACAGAGGACCCAGTCAGACACGCTATAGGACGGGCATTTGGTCGTAAGGTAGAGGGACGGTGCGGATTCTGGAAGAGGGTGACACCTATCATCACGTGGGGACAGGCAACCAGCAATGTTGTAGGGCGGTTTCGGTTTGTTTTTTACCTGACACAGTTTAGGGAGGAAGAAAACCAAAGGAAACAAAATAGACCAGCCACTCTGAAGCAATCAGAACCAAACCTATTGCCAAACCGTGTAAACAGTCACGCTGCCGGGAACTGGAGCCTGGGCAACCTCTAGCCAGCATCGACTTCCGTCTAAGGAAGGAAAAGTGCACTCTGGTTGTTCGGGTTCAAGGAACGGCTTTGTGATTTGCCTGGGACAGTTCCCACAGAAAGGAGGTGTCCACAAGGGGCAGCGATGGCCATTTGGCCGGTCCCCGAGGGCGGGACAGTGGGACACTGGCAGGTCACCTCAGAGACACCAGGAGGACTCCGACATGACAGCCAAATCCCTTCTCTCAGCCCCCCGACCCCCCGAGTCACTTTGGGGGTGGGGAATTCCCTACATGGCTGCTCAGAAGAAAGGACACCCCAGAGAACCGGGGAAGTTGACATGAAGTCAGCATCAGCTCTGCACAGCAGAAAAATAGGCCAAGCAACACCTCGGCTCGCCCCCTGCCTTCCCCTCCCCTCCGCAGCCCGGCGGGGCCCACCGGAGGGCGAGCGGGTCTTCTGCTCTCTGGGCTTCTTGGGAGAATGAGGCATTTGCTCGGGCGGAACCACCTGGATGTGCGAGAAGTTGCCGTTAGAAGGGCTGAGAGAAGGGCCACCAAGGAGTCCTGGAGGGCGCTCCTGAGCGAGCGCGGGAAGCCCTCTGCGTTCCTGCCTCTTGAACGAGAGAAATACACCCAACAAGGCACTCCAAGGGCCGCCGGCCGAGGAGAAGGCCCGGCGAGGCCCAGGCCGCTCCGCGCTGGCTCCCGCACGCAACAAGCCGTTTCGGAAGTGTTTATAAGGCAGATCTCTGGACTGCTGGTTCGCGGGAGCCGGGCGGCTCCGTTTCCCTGCGTCTCTTCCCGCTCGGGTTTCTTCACTGAACAGAAACCTTTCACCCTTGGGAATCCGTCTCCCTCCTGCCCCTGGGCCCGGTGGCCTCAGAGGAGAGACTCCGGATTCTGGTTCCCAAGCTTACAATTCCCTCCGACACGCGCTCTGCCCGGGGTTCGAAAGGCGCTTCAAGGTGAGAAATCGTTAGCACTGAAAACAAGGAAAGGCAAGAATTTTTCAGAGAATCCCACAGCTCAGAGCAGCTCTTTAAGAGGAGAGGGGAGTACAGGGCGAGAGGGAGAGTCGGGTCGGAAGCACAGCTTGTTCTCAATTTTATCCGAGAAAGGTCTTTAGCGGCGGCTGGGCCCACTGGCCCCGACGCGAGCCCAGGAATGAATTGTCTTTGGTCAGTTTTAAATGCACATCTTGCTGGTTCACTCCTAAAATAGACTGAACACCGGTTACACAGAAAGACGAAGGCTCGACCTCGGGGTAAGTCAGAGGTGAAGAAAAGAAACTGTTCCGTGAAGCAGAGAGAAAATATGCCCGTATCGGCAGACTGATGGGTACAGCTCTCCGTGTGATGAGCGAGGCGGGACACACGGCGGCCGGGCTCTGGGACCACAAACCGGGTCGGCACATCCCCCCACACTCACTGTACACTTCGGATTCCGGCGTTGCTTTTTACATCGCTCTATCTACTAGGTGCAAAGATTTGGTGAGTGGCTACAGCGTCGCCGTAGCCTTTAAAAAATGACAGTTTCACATTTTTAACAGTTACTTTCCAGCAATGTAAGCAAATACAGCAATATATAGTGGACTAACACAGGCGGGGCGGGGGAGGTGCCTGCCCCGGCGGCCGAGCCGGCAGGCGTGAGGGACCGAGACATGCAGAGTGCCAGGCCGGGGCGGGCGGGCGTGTTTTCCCATTTGGTTCTGCGTCAAGGCTCAGATTTGGGGCTGGATGAGCGGGGGTGTGAGCGTCCCCGAACCGGAGCTCACCAGCCGTTTTCTAGTGGAGAAATAGGTGCTTAAAGCAAGCAGCTAAGGCTCTGCCTCCAGGTGACTCGGTGGAAGGCAGGTGCGTTTCCATCCCCGCGGAGGAAAGGCCGAGGGCGCTGACGGCGTGACCGACGGGCCCCGGGGGCCAGACGGGCTTTTCCCTTTTCCGCTGGCGGGTCGGACCAGCAGGACCAGCAGGCGCTCGGGGCTGCGGGTTTAGGTGTGGGAGGATCTCTGGGCTAGAAACGCGAGGTCGTGCGTCCGGCGCCGATGAATGGCGGTGGGAGGCTGACGCAGCCCCACACCGTGCCGGGGGGCTCTGTCCCCTAAGCTGCACAGTGCTCCGAGGACGCAGCTCCCGGCTGCTGCTGAGGCGCTTTCGTTTCCAGGCGCTCAGACGCCAGCTAGGAGTCGCCTGTGGTCGTCTGCGCCCTGCCGGGCCGGCCTTCCACGCCGCGCTCTCAGCCGAGGGCCAGCGGCTCACACACCTGCACGCCCAGGTGCGGTGACACCATCAGCCACCCTCGGGGTGCATTTGCCCTGAGTGGAGGGCGGGAGGAGCGGGCCACGCTCACTCCAGCGGGTGGAAATGCTAAGCCTGGGACTCCGAGCACGGAGAGGCGGGCGCTGAGGGCTCACGATGCAGCTGCTAGGGAAATTCCACTGCCCGCTTCTCAATGCCCGCAGAGATTTCCAGAGCAAGTGCCTGGATAACCTCTGATCTAAAGACTTACCTGACTAGGGGTAAGGCCCAGCCACTCTGCGGGCACAGGCCTTGCAGCTGGCACGGCTCACGCTCTCGCTTCTCTTCATTCTAGGGCGCGGGAGGTGGAGGCCAGGGGCGGGGCGGGGGAGCTGGGACGCAAACCCAGACTCGACTCCAAGTCCGGCCCTGGAGACTCTCGGAGGCCCGGGGGGAGAGAGGAGGCGGCGAGCGAGGGAACACTGGGGAGGAAGCCTCGCCGGCGTGAGCGGGGACGGAAGGGGCCTGTCAGAATCCGATTCGCCCGTGTCCCGCGATCGGAAACAGCCCACCTCTGGAGAGGCGAGATCAGAAGAGGAAGCAAAGAGGAGTTGAGCAAGCGTGACCCAGGAGGCCAAAGCCTCGCTCGCGACACCTGAAGGCCACGCGCCCGGTGGCCACCGCGTTTCTGTCCACTGGACGCTCTGGAGGAAGCGTGTGGCAGCGCAGGGACGGGGGAGGGGAGCGGCGTCTCGCGCATACACCGGACCGAGCCTCTGGGACAGACCGGCCCGGGGCTCGCCCTCCTGGCTGGGCTGAGGGGGCGCTCTCGGCCCCCGAGCCTGGCAGGCGGTCCCCAGCCCGGGCGTCACGGCCGGATTTTCGACGGGAACGACGTGCCTCACAGCCCCCTTGTCTGTTGAGCTCCAGACCTGACACAGTATCATTAGCAGAAAGAGGAAAAGAAGAATTTAAATACTTTGAAAATGGCATTAAGTTAAACCTCTATAGTTACCACAGATTTATTCCTGCGGCCTGACTGGGCTCCGAGCGCCCGCACCGCAGCGCTGCCAACGCCCTCTCCCAGCCACACGCGCGCTGCTGTGAGGCTGCGGGCCTCGCTACCCCTTTCCTAGCGCGAGCACTGGGCGCTGTGGTCGGGGTCACCCCGCTCACGTCCTGCCGTGCTTCTGGGGGTGCGGTTGACCCTGGGCTGCCGGGTGGAAAGGCAGGGTCTCTGGGGCGGACGGGGGAGCTCCGTGAAGGGTTCCCCACCTCGAGGAGCGGCCTGCCCGGGCTGCCTGCACCACCCCTTCCTTCGGGGGCAGACTGTTCTGGAAGGCCACGGCTTCTGGAGACAGTGGGAGGCGTTTGTTCTGGTTGTTCTGCAGGTGAGTGGTGTATTGCTTCGTTCGCAGTTACTGTGGGCCTCTAGATTCTCCCAGAAAAGTCCCTGCAAATCCCACCAAATAACTCAGCGGGAGATGTTTGGTGGCGTGGGTCTGAGGTAAATCTAAGATTCATAGAAAGAAAAAGGAAATCCTATGTACATCGAGCGTGTGTGTGTCCAGATCTAGGATATGTATAGAGATGCATAAATGCACACACACACCCCTTCAGACGCGTGCGTGAGTGTGCACGAGCACACACACAGAGCCCTGTGTCTGCATATGCGGAGCGGTCGGGAGGCTCCTTTTCCAGTGACAATGTGCAAGCCGGTCGGGGAGCTTCCTGCCACCACCAGGGGCCGGGCTGCAATGGCAGCCGCAGTGGCAGCCGCCCTGGGGCCCGCCCTCTCACGGCGGCCTGGGGGCTCACACAGCCTTGTGCTGCGGGGCGTGCCTGGGCCCCAGCTCTGCACAGACACGCTCCCTGGCTGACCTTGGGTCTCTGCCCTCCCAGCTGGAGCACCCCTGGAAGGACACGGATGGCCCATCGGCCACCCCTGGGCCCTGGCGGCTGCCGCCAGCCGGGCAGTACTGCCCACCGGCTGGTCACATGGTGCCCGACTTGTCCGCTGAGCTGGTGGGGAACATCTTCTCGGTGGGCGTCACGGCTGGGCTGCCCACGCCCGAGCTGCTGCTGCTGCTGGAGCGGTGCTGGACCACTGGCCGCACGGGCCGCATGGGGGGTGGGCGCAGCTGGGCGCCGGCCAGGCGGGCGGACAGGGCGGGCTTGAAGGTGGTCATCATCTCGGTGGAGGAGCTGCTGCTGCGGCGCATGGCGGCGTCAGGGTCCCGGATGACGATGGTGTGCAGGGGGCTGGCGGGCTCCGAGCTGATGGGGCCAGCCGGGTTCTTCAGGGGCTCCAGCGTGTCCAGCACCACGTCCGGCGCCTGCTTGACTGTGTTCTGCCTCTCGAGTTCCCGCAGCTCATGCAGAGCCGTGCTCATGGTCTTCTCGATGTCCTGGGGACACAGAGGGCTCTGGTCAGCAGAGACGGGGCCTGGAGGCCAAACCTGCCCCACGGCCAACCACGAGAGCGGTAACCAGCAGGCTGGCCCACCGCCTCAGAAGGCCGCCCGGGAGACAGACACAAGCGGTTTCAAATCCTGGTTCTGCCACTTTCTTGCTCTGTGACCTCAGGCAAGTTACCTCACCTCTCTGAACCTCAGAATCTTCACTTGTAAGTTACAGATAATGAGAGTGCCCACCTGGGGAGCTGATGTGCTTAAAGGGTTCCTGTGGCGAGCGGGGCAAGGCGCCTGGCCTGTAACAAGCACACGGACGGGACGCTGGCTCGGCAGGGTAACTAACCCGAGCGGGGCTCCAGGCCCTTCTGCTGCTAAGTCATTATCGCTCACCCTCTGAAGGCAGGAACTGCCATCACGCCCGGCTCACGCACGAAGACGGGCGAGCTCAGACTGGTGAAGCCACTCGCCCAAGCTCACACAGCTGATGGCTACATGGTCCAAACCTCGCCCCAGGCGGTCTATCTCCAGAGCCCATACTCCTAACCACAACTATTGTTTTGAGATCCTTGCCCGTAGAAAACTACTTGGAGGTAACATGCCAGAACGTTCACTGGCTTCACGGCAGAATGTTCGGCTTGTTACTTTCTTCTCTGTAGTATAGTCAGAAAATTTTATTTTAAAAAAGTTAGAAATTTTAAAGAGCAACCAAGCCCTCATACTGGCCAGGGGAGTTGCAGCGTTTAAGAGCTCACTGGTATGAGATGAATGACACAGAGAAAGTATATACAAGCTCAGGACCTCCTGGCACAGAGTGGCTGCCATGCCCCCTGGGCACAGCATCCCACCTGGGGCTGCCCAAGGCTCCAGCCTCCACAAGGCAAATGGGGGGTGCTGGAGCTGAAGGTCAGTGCTTAAGCCAGGAGCCCTTGGCTGGGGCAAAGTTTAGGGGGATCCTCTCTGTCACTGGCCATGTGATCTGGGCAGGACTCAGCGGCTCCCCACATCCGCAGAGACTGCCTCCCGCGCCTCCCTATTTAGACCAGGTCCCGACAGACCCCACGCCCGCACTCGCCCTAGTCCGGCGCGAGCCGAAGGGCAGAGCTTGACCACACGAAGCACGACTGCCGCCTCTCCACCCCGTCCCCGCCGCCGCCTTCCCCGCAGATGTGAGCCGGCCAGACAGAAAGGTCAGAGAAAGAGCAGCCGAGGTTAAGGCGTGAGCCGCGTTAGTGAGAGGTGAGCTGAGGGGGCTGGGGAGGGAGATGGGGGGAGCACTTTTCTCCTCCCAAAGGAGCATCCTGCTGGCCCCCCAGCCTCTTGGGCTGGGTTCAAATCTAAATCCTCAAGGCTATTCTGAGACCAGGGCAGGTGGGGGGGGGGTCCCTGTCCCAGCTCCCTGCAAAGTCAGGGGCTGGTCAGCACTGAGCAGATGGGGGCTACGGAATGGCCCTGTCCACGGGGCGACCACGCTTTCCTGCCTCGCCTCGCCTCCTAAAGGCCATGGGGACTGCAGAGGGGTACACTCAGCCTGCAAGGGCTGGCAAAGCCCCTGTGGACACAGGTCAAGGACGCCCCGGGGATAGGCGGGGGCACTTCCTTGACGATCGGAGGCCCCAGCAAGGCTTGTAGACAAGCTGGTGAGCTGCGGCAGGCCAGTGCCCCCCAAACTTTGTGGACCACAACATACTTTCCCCATTAGTGTCCTGAGGGGAGTCCACTGTGGGACCCACTTTTAAAACAGCCCAACAGCACTGGAGCCTGTACTTCAAGGTCTGGGCTGGGCCTCTGGCAACCCCATTATGGGGAGCCTGGAACTTTCTGCCCTTGCTGCTGCAGCCTCGGGACCTGAGGTCTAGTCCTCCCCAGAGACTCTCCCCTCCTCAGGTGCAAGTCCCAGGCTTTAGGCTCTCAAAATGGGGTGTCTCCCTTGTGGAACCCCTGGCCCTCTCCATCTCACAGCCGCGTGGCCAGAGGCTGCGCCCCACTGCGCCCCACTCCCTTCTCAACTGAAGCTCCCTGGCGGGGCCTGAGGCCACTTTACGTCATCGCTGTGGCCGGCACCATACGCCTCTCAGTGCTGTCAGTGAATGAGTGAATGAGTGAACAGATGAATGAATGAATGAATGAATGGTGGCATCTTGTGAAGACACCGTCCATGACCAGCTCCCCAGAATCTCCCCAAGGCAGAAATCCCCTCTCCAGCCCTGGAGACCAGGTGTCTGCACAGGACCCCCAGCCCCCCACCGTGGCTGCCAGCTTCCAGCCCCCGGGGCAGCCAGCGAGAGGGTCCGGCTGCCGTCTGGTCAGGCGCCCCTCGAGCGGGGGTGAAGGGCTCAGTGGCTCCCGGGCTGCAAGCCCCCCGCCCCGCGCCCTCTGGGCACCCCCGGCCCAGCCCGCCTTCCTGGCCTTACTTCTGCCAGCGCCTCAGCCTCCAGAGCCTTGTGGTCCCCCAGGCTGCTGTGCCTGGTGGAGCCGCCCGCCGCCCGCACGGCGCGCCCGTCCGACAGCGCCTTCTTGTCGGGGTGGTTGATGCTGCCGGCGCTCCCGAACGTCGCCATCCTCCGCTTCTCGGGGCTCTCGATCCTGCCCCGGGTGAGAGGGATTTTGTGGGGGCTGCTGGGGCAGGCGGCGGCGCGGGGCGGCGTGTCTATGCCGGGGCCCAGGCTCCGGGGTGGGCTGTGCGTGTCGCCCCCGCTTCGGCGCCTGGGGATGGCCGCTCCGTCCGATCGTAACCGCACTCTGCAAAGGAGCCAGGGACGGGCGTGGGCACAGGCCGAGCCCTCTCAGAGCGCCGCGGCCCCCGGCCCACACCACACTCGTCCAGGAGGCCGAGAGGGAAGCGTCTGCGCCAGACCCGCCATTCTGGGCCAGAGCAGCGGGCTAGGCCGGGCCGGCGCGCGTGGCACGCAGGGAGGGGGGCAGGACCGAGCCCCTTCAGACGGCAGGGGTGCCTGGCGGGGGGCCAGTGCCGCAGCGAGTCTCAGCTGCGTGTTAAGTCCAGCTGGAGGATTTCAGCCGGGAGCGCCCAGTCGCGGGAGCGTCGGCACGTCGTGGCCCTGAGGGGGCAGGCGTGGCCTGGGTGCCAGGGCCCGGCTGAAGCACCGAGGCTCGACCAGCTTCCCGCCGGCTCAGGAGGGCCCCTGGGCATGGGAGGCGGTCCGCCTCTGTCACCCACCCGGACCCCTGCGGAGGGCTCTTGCTATGAGGCCTCCCAGGTCTTGGAAACTGAGTTGCTCAGAAGTGAGAAGGGCACCACTGGCCAGGCCTCTGCACATCTGGAAGCTTCCACCCCTTGGGCGCTGGTGCAGCGACGGACTGGAGAGGGTCGGAGGACGAGCCCATCCGGTCACTGCCAGGCCGCCTGGCGCCGTCCCCTAGATGCACATTAGAAGCTGGTAGGTGGGCACGGTGTTCCCTGAGCGGTCTGGGGGCTGTGGGCGTCTGCTGATGATAAGAGGGTTCACCCTGGGGATTCTGCTGGGCGCTCTGAGGTCACTAAGCTCCCCGGGCTCGGGAGGGGAGAGCCTGGGAGGGGACGGTGTGTGGGGACAGGCTGTGAGCAGGTGCAAGGCGGCACTGGCCTTCAGACCCGCCTGTGGGCACCCCAGAAGGACAGAGCAGCGGCGTGGGAGAGGAGGCGGCACTCAGGAAGAACCAGAAGAAGGCAGGTGTGGGGAGGGAAGCAAAGCAGAACAGCGGCCCGCAGGCAGGCCCGTGCGGCTGTCTCCGCCCTCTGCAGCCTGGTCTGTCCTCTGGACAGCGCCGAGCTGTCCGCTCAGCCGAGCAGAAAGCGCTGGAAAGAGGCACCAGGGCTTCAGCAGAATGAAACTCCTAGGCATGCTGACCTGTGGCGACTGATTTCTTTGGTCTCTCTGCGAGGGCCCGTGCGTGGGGGTGGGGTGGAGCCGATGACCTCGCCGCCCCCGGCAAACAGGCAGAGGCCTGACACTGGGGCCTCGGGTTAAGAAAGCGGGGCAGAGCCGCCAGCTTTCCTCCTCCGATCGTCTCCTTCCTTCCCTGTTCCTCCCTTTACGTTTTAAAGCAGGTGCGGGCTCTGGCCACGCAGCCTGCAGAGTGAGGAGTCCATCGCCCCCCACTGCAGGAAGGTCACATGACAGCCTGGCCCCACCAAATGGAGGGGTGGAGCACGTGCTCCCCGCAGGTGCTCCCCGCACCAAAGTGAGTGTGAGTTTGCTGCTGGGGCTGAGTTTTCCTCAGGGGCTATGAGCTTTAAGGAAACCGAAACAACTTTGTCTTCGAGGGGGAGCCGGAAGAGGCGGAGCCCCGCAGAGGCAGGACAAAGCTTGCCAACCTGTAACGCTCGCCCCACTGCTACAACACACCGACTTCTCTCTCCCCCACCCGCACCCCAACCCACCTCCCAGTGGGCATTCTCGGACCAGGTCTCGGGCCAGCCTTAGCCGCCCAGCCAGGCCCACCCAGCCCGTGGTGGGGAAGGCACCGGAGCCTCCCTCTGTCCCTTCCGCGCCCTGGCTTCAGCCCCAGCAGACAAGACCCACTTGGCCTTTCCTACCGGCCCATCACCCCCCCAAAGCCGTAGTCGGAGATGTGCTCGGTGGGGGACTGGAGGTCGTTCTTGGAGGAGCCCCTGTCGTCCAGCAGTGGCCCGCTGCTCGCCTCGCTGTCCGCCTTTTGGCTCAGGCTGTCGGAGAAGGCGTCGTCCCTGGAGAGAAGTGCAGACATGAGCGGGAGCGCCCGGCGCAGGAAGGGGTTCCTGGAGGCGGGCTGGGGCTGATCTTGCACCACGGCCATTTATGCCCGCAGCACAGGAGGAGCCGCTTCCCCGGGGCGCAGCGCCCCACACGCCCCGGTGACCGTCGGAGACTCCCCTCTGTGCCACTGCGCGCCCACCTGCCTGCCCCTTCCCCTGCCCCGGGTCTCTCCCTGGAACAAGCTAAACACTGGAGGGGTGCTGGAGGGATGGGGGAGGGGCTGCTGGTGCAGCTGCAGCCTCCTGAGTGCTGAGCCCCGTCCTTTGGGGGCCGCCGGCGGTGAAGCGGGGAGAGAAGGGGCCTCAGTCCCTCACCTCCCCACCAGGACTTGAGACCATTGTGAGGTGGCTTGGAGCTTCCTGGGGTGCTCTGCTGGACCCTGCCACTGCCCGGCCCTCCCGGCCCTCGCAGGATGGAGCTGTCCACAGCCCTCCTCTCAGGAGGCCTGGCCTGGACTCTGGCTCCAGACCATCCCCTCGCCTTCGCCCCTGCCCTGAGGTCCAGCTCGGTGGCTGAGTCCTCTGTGGGCAGCCACCTGGCCCCGCCTTCGGACAACAGGAGGTACGGGCTTCAGGGCCTTCGGGACAGCTAGGCCTCTATTTAGTGCCTAAATTGTTCAAGAAAGGGGTACTCTGTGAACTTGGAATGACGGGGTGACGCTCCACCAACCCCGAGCGGCAGGCAATGGGCAGGTGGTGCGCTGGCCACAGGGGAGGCCGGGGGCGGAGCGCCAGGACCAGGGAGCAGCCTGGAGGCTGGGGCGGGCCAGGGGGAGGGCCGAGGGGCACCTCTGTGTCTGTTCCCAGAGGACGGAGCTGGGTCCCTGGGGGGAGCGGGCGGCCCTCCCTGTGGGAGCCGGTGAACTGCCTCGGAGAGCCCCTGGCTGGCCCGGCCTCCCGGGGCGCGGGCCCCACTCACATGTCCTGGACCACGATGTACTGGTGGGGGATGAGCCCGTCCACGCCGTTGTGCCGGCCCTCCCACCAGTCCTCCGAGGCGCGGTGGTACAGCAGCAGCGAGGCCCCCTTCTTGAAGGACAGCTCTCGTGGAGACCGCCCCGCGTAGTCGAACTTGGCGATGGCCTCGATCTGCTCCGCTTCTGGAAGGAAAGAGCAGGGTGAGGCCCACAGGCGCCTCCCTCGGCCGGCACGGCCCGTGGGCCTGGGGACAGGCGCCAGCTGGGGTCGGGTGCCGGCGCCACCTCGGGTGCTGGCGCCGCCTCAGACCCGCTCCCCACGCCGGGACCTCAGGCCACTCGCCCGGTCTCACTCCTCAAGACAGAGTGGGGCTGCCTCCCCCGTCCCCAGCTCTTGCTGAAACGCTGTCTGAGAAGCTGCTCTTCCTTCTACCCCTAAGGCCAGCTCCCTTTCCCATGATCCTTTCCTCTGTCCACTCACGATAGCCGTAGCAGTCTGCACCTCCCCGGAGGTCAAGCAGGGGGCGTGTGTGGACGCCCAGCCAGGCCCAATGTGAGCACCATTCTGAAGGCTTCTCAGGACTCCTCAAAGCTCATTGTTATGGACTGAGCTGTGCACCCCAAGACCCAAGGCAAGAGCCCCAAACCTCGGGGTGCCCGTCCAGAGGGTGGGCCTGGGAAGTGCCCTAAACCCACAGGACTGTGTCACTCCAAGTGGACAAGCAGCACCAGAGTGCGCGCACTCTCTCTCTCTCTCACACATGCACACGCACACGCACACACACGCACGTGTGCACGCACGCACAAAGTGGCAGCCCTGGCTGGGTACACCATGAGGGCGTGGCTCTCGCTGGTCCCGTCTGTGTGACCTCGGGTGGGTTCAAACCTCGGGCACCTCGGCTGCCTGATCTGAGACACAAGGCGCAAGGTGGACGGTTTGCAAGAGCAGCTCAACCCAGAGGGCTGTGTGCTTCGGGGTTCCCCGGGGTCCCCTTGAGCCCACTCCCCCACACTGATGAAGGAGCTGACGTGAGTCTGGGCTCCACGCGTGCGGAGCGAGCACCGGGGGTGCTGTACGCAGTGCGTATTTGCTGCTTGCATGAACAAACGGTTTTACTGTTGCTAAGTGGTCTGACTCAAGCATCACATTTCCTCCTCACACCCCCTGCGGCCCTCTTCATTTTACAGGCGAGGAGATGGGCTGAGCTGTGGCGATGCGCCGAGGGGCGGGGCACACAGTAGCCAGAGCGTGAGGAGCTGAGATCTGGCCCAGGTCCAGATGTCACCCGTCGAACCTTCTGGATGTTTCTGAAACATGCTAAGTTTATTTCTGCCCAGAGCCTTTGCATCTGCCCAGTAAAATATGAATATTCACAGGAACTATGTACGTGGAGATTCGATTCAGCATTGCTCACTGAGAGGCCAGCTGTGCCTGGCGGTGCCCGCAGGCCCTACAGCGAGGGTCCAGCCCCCGAGCTAGGACAGGCAAAAGCCTGTCCCGAGGGCTGGGGGCTGTCACACCTCAGGGAGGTCCTGGAAGGGGCAGAGCAGCTGCAGAGTTAGGGAAGGGCGGGGGGCGTGGGGAGCGGCTGGAGGCTGGAGTACCGTGGAGCTTGCTAGAATATTCCAGGGCCAACGTGGAGAAGGAAGAACATGCTGGTGCATGGCTTGGTTTTGGGTGTTTCATAGCCGCAGATCCACTGCCCTTCTCTGCCCCCCACCTGACGGGAAGCTCAGACCCCCTCTCACCACCCACACGGGCTACTCTCTTCTTCACCAGCCGCCAACTCAGGGAGGCGGAGACTCCGCCCCAGACTGCTGCAGCCCCAAACACAGAGCCCCCAGCCCCAGCTTCCAGGCCCAGGGCTTCCTCCCCAGGAGGCGCACATGATGCTTCTCCTCCTGCCCCAGGCACCCATCCTGGGCCGGGAACTCAGCAGAGAGACAGGGCTCCCCTTTCTGACCCTGGGGATGGAGGCTCCTCCTTGGACTTGGCACCAGCGAGAATTCTGGAGCGCTGGCCCGCTTGGTTCCACGTGGGAGAGGTGAGCCGAGGCCCCTGCTGCTGCCTGCCCCTCGACCCAACTCCCGGACGGGTGTCACGCGGAGGCTTGCTGAGGCCCTAACTCCAACTCCAGAGCGCTAATTCAGGGATTATTTTTGCAGCGCCGGGGGGGAGAAGCAGCTGTAAAACAGCTGCTAATCTCTTCCCAGAGGGATGACGTCATTTGCAGCAGCTCGGTGAGGTTCAAGTCTAAGGGTGCGGTGCGCAAGCAGGGGCCGAGACAGCTGAGAGGACCCTCTGGGGTAGCACAGATGTCAGACTCTGACCCCAGAAACTTCCTCCACAGGCGAAAGCCTGGTTGGATTAGTCTGTAGGACAATTTATGACTGAGGACACGGTTCATATGAATAAAGCAAAACACCCAGCAGTTGGTGGAAGTCAGCAGCTGAAAGTGGTCGGGAGACGGAGCCTCCGAAACCGCCGTCATCCGTGGAAACCACGGGCACCCACAGAGCTGTCTCTCCCTGCGAATGTGATGCAGGCCTAGGGCGTATGCAGAGGAGCGGAGGGGAAGGAGGAAAGATTCCACTGCACAGGCGCAATAACAGCAGCCAGACCCAAAGGGGAGGCTGAGTGACTGGGATGACATGTTCTCTTGTTTCCTTATTTTGAAGGAAATTAAGGTGTCCCCAAGGGCCCCTAAAGTGTGGTGGGCCGGGCTGCGGCCTGCCTGAGGGTGCATGTTACCCGCGTGACTCAGTCGGGGTCCCCGGGGCCTGGGGGGCGAGGGGCCGAGAAGCCCCGAGAGCCGGGCGGGCCGTTCCCACTCTCCACACCTCCGGGGTCAGCATCTGCCCAGGTCTGGCTTCATCTTTGGGGTGCTCAGTATGCTGGGGGCATGCGCACCACCTGGCATGAATACTGCCTCGGGGGCAGCTCCCCATGGGTCAGGGAGCTCCTCGGAGGGCTCCTCGGGGCCCAAGGCCCAGCGCGGGCCACCGCAGGCCAGACCCCGGGCGGGCAGGGGAGGAGGGACTCGGCCACAGACACGCCCGAGCCGGGGAGCTGGGCAGGGCTGCACAGGCCGGCCCAGCACGTGGTGGGCCTGAGTGGGCGTCGGGGCGCCTGCAGGAGGCCCCTCCCCTCCTCACCTTCATCGCTGGTGTGAGGCTCGGTGCCGTTGTCGGGGTCAACTTCGTCAATGGTCCCCGGCTCGCTGTGCGGGCTGTCGCTGCAGGGGACACGGAGAGGGCCTTGTGGGCCACCGTCCACCCTCTCCCACCCTTAGCCTCCCGAGGGCACCTACCCAGTCACCTCCGGCCCTGCCCCACAGCCCACCCAGGCTCCCACTTTCTTCAGGGAGCTTCCTACAGAAAACCACTCCCAGCCCCCCAGCCCCTATCAGGAGCGGTCCAGAGTAAGCTGCCCGGCTGCCAGCTCTGGAGCCCACCGCTGTCTTCCAGGCCTCGCTGCTCCGTCTGACCCAGAGGGCAGCGGGAGAGCCTTGGCGTTGTCCTTGACGGACCACAGGCCGGGCAGAAAGGAACTTGGGAGCACCGACTGTCCATCTAGTCTGTCCATCTAGCCTAGCTCCCGAGTCTCCCACCGAGGTGACCCCCCACAACAGGCAGGGTGGCCCTAGCAGGGAGCAGGGCTGCTCAGGGCGGCTTTGGGGTGCTGTGTGCTGAGCCCAGATGGAACCAGGCCGAGGGACCAGGCTGGTGACCTGGCGGGGCCTGGGGCAGATTCAGTCACGAATGCACGGGGGCAACTCCACAGGCGCGACCCTCCTGCCGGGTTACAAGCTTCTGGAGACCGGGGCCCAGTCACGGGGTCAGCCAGCTGGCTCCCCTGGCCCCTGGGTGAGCCCTGACGTGCCAGGCACGGTGTGAGTAAGGATGGGACTTGGGTCTGGGCCTGCCCCGCGGCTAGGAAATCAGACTGCTGCAAGCTGAGCGGTCTCACACAGAGCAAGAGCAGAGAGACCTGCACAGGGGGTCAGGGAGGGCTTCTCGGCAGGTGACATCCACAGTGCCACTTAAAGGCAATGGACTTTACTATGAAAAACTCCCCCTCACCGCCTGGAAGGAGACTGCACGGTGCTCTCCTCCACGCCAGGCTCTGGCGGTCCTCGGGGCCTGGTGACACCCCTCGTCACACAGATCCCTCACCCAAATGCAAGGGCTTTTCTTTTTATTGAACACCAGCAGCCTAGAACTCTCTTTGCTCACTCCTCACCTGGCCAACTTCAGTTTTTGAGCTTTTAGGTGTCAGCTCAGCCTGACTTCCCCAGGAAACCCCTCTTCACCCCTACACTGACTCAGGAGCCCCACTTCTGGGCTGCCTGTTTCCTATTCACCAGATCAGCTAATCCTGCTCGGGCCACGCACCACCTCCCAGCCCAGGGCCTGCCCAGATAATGTCCAGTTCCCCTTGTTAAATGTCTGCTGTGAGGAGACCCTCGGCCAGTGCCCCCTTTTGGCTCTGGAAACACCTCCGAAATGATGCCGTGATGGATGGCTGTTCTTCCTCGTGAGACACACGGGACGGGGTAGGGTTACTGCGCTCTGCTCTTGACGAGGACCCTGAGATCTTAGGTCCCTCCCCAGAGCACAGGTCGCGCGTGCTGCAGCCACAGAGGAGCAGTGGGCACGGGGCAGAAGCCGTGAGTCAGGCCTCCCCGGTCCAGGAGACCCGCCTGCGGCTGTTCGGTGCCCAGCTATGAACAGGGTCAGAACTCGCTCCTGTGCTAAGATGCTGCTGGGGGCTGCGACTGGACCCCCCAGGCTGGGAGTTTCTGCTGGGAAATGAGCTGAGCAGTCCCACCTCCGAAGCAGCTGCCCAAAAATGCCCGCAGAGCTAAAGCTGTGCATGTTGGGACCAGGGCTGAAGCGAGAGCGGGAAGCTTCTGACCGGCCCACTGGTCAGAGTTCAGATTTCCAGTTCCCACACATTTTTTTAAGAAGTTCCTATGTTCACCACAAGGGAAGGCCTTGCCGGTGAAGATGGCCAGCCCTGATGGTGATAAGGTCCTAAGGGACTTCCCCCGGGCCCCAGGGTGATGCAGGTGCAGGGCCCAGCTGATTGGGTGGGAGCTCTCAAAGCAAGGGCCCTCACTCTATCTGGACAAGGAACTCAAATCCCCCCTTGCGGTCCCGGTGGGCTGATCCACTCCTCCATGGCCAGAGGGGTCCTCGCTGGCCAGTGACAGTATGACACGCTGTCCCACCCAGGGGGGTTCTTGGCCCAAGTCTCGGCCAGGAGACACCGTCTTGGCTTTGTGGCGGAGCATTTGGAAAGGACACTGGGGGTGCTGAGAGAAGGGTCCTGAATCTGAGGCTGCCAGCTGCCTTCTTGAAGCCACCAAGGGAGAGGCTGTAGAATAACCAGAGCAGAGGAAACTGGAACCGGGGGTGGGGAGGACAGGCAGACCTGAGTCCTGAGAATACTGATGAGTCCCTGGATCCAGCTGCACCTGAAGCCATGCTCCCAGACTTTTTAGTTATGTAAACCAGCAAATTCCCACTTGGCTTAAGCCAGGCTGACGTGCATGTCTGCCCCGAGGGAATCCTGACAGATGCACCTGTTTCTCCTACGACGCTGCTGCGAAGCTCAGATGAGAAAATGCACGTGGGACGACAAGCTCTAGTGCAGGGAGGAAACTGAGGCATTCCTTAGCGTTCCCGTCCAACAGCAAGCGCTGCTGGCAATGGCAAGATGCAGAGGGACCGACCTTACCAGTACTCTTCCCCGCCAGCCATGCATTTCTCATACACGGGCCCCTCCAGCTCCCGGGCGCTGGGGAAGATGGCTTCGTGGTGGATGATGATGGTTTTGATGACCTCGTTGACGTGGGCCTGGCAGGAAACAGGGTCCTGCCCGTCAGGGATGTGCATGAGGGTGGGCCCGAAGCAGATGGCCAGGTTGTAGGGGTCCATCATGTTCTCGTCGCTGTACTGCGAGAGGCTACGAGAGAGGAGGGACCCACGAGTCACCCGGGGAAGGCAACTCCTGCCACTGTGGCTTCTCTTGGGGGGCGCGACTCAAATCCAGGAGGGCTCCACGGTCTGTTACAAGAACAGCTGCGTGTGCAAAAGCCTCAAGACGCCCCCTCCCAGAGGAAGCCCCCACGGAGTCAAAGGGGGGCCTCCCCTGCCCAGCAACTCACTGATTGAGGAAAGCGAAGAGGTATCGCATAACCACGATGACCAGGCGGGGCAGAGTGACGAGGATTTGCTGGATCTGGTGCACCCGCTCCGCCGGGGTCTCCACTTCTGCAACGGAAAGGGGCGTCTCAGGTGCCTGCCGCCCTTGAGAGCAAGGGAGCCCCCGGGGCTTTTCGCGCCTCCCCGATCAGCCTGTGGTTCAGGCAGGGCCAGCTCTGCTCTGGTTCCAGGGACTGATGTGACGTTGGCCCGGCCATTCGGGCATCGTCCTCCTCTGGACACAGGCGTGGGCCCAGGCAAGTATAAGTGGCCAATCAGAACCCATCAGAGTTGGCCTTTGGGACTTTCAGAGGGAGAAACCCCGAGAGAGGAAACTTCTTGAAGTTGGCTCAGGGAAACACAGAGTCTCCCTGAGTGAAGCAGCACAGAGAGGGGACCGATTCCTACTGATGCCACATGTCGCCTGGGTCCAGCGGGGGTGTGACCCAAAACTGCACCCTTTAGGGATTAAGCCAGTGCGAGTTTCTGACACCTACAGTGTAGACGTCCTGACAAGCAGGCAGAGACCATTTTTTATTAAGCTCGTTATAAACACGCTGTAGCACAGGCCTAGCCCACAGCAGGAGCTCAGGAAATGAGTGTGAGTGTGAATAAAGAAACACTGCTAGAGCTGCAAATTGCTTGACCAGACTGGCAGATGCTTCACATTTTACTCTCTGACCCCTGTTCTCCCAGAAACAGTAGGTGATATTGTTATTAGCCAGGCTAAGGGTGGGGGCAGCAAACTGGGTGTGGGAAGGAGAGGCCAGTGCATGGTGGGCTCTTCCTGGCACCAAGGAGAGCAAGCTGGGGGCATAGAAACCATGCCCATTTCTGTCACAGAGAACATGTTTTTGCATCAGGCCTCTCTCCAGCCTCCATGTTTGTTCCCTACCCAAGACAGCTTTTCCTCTTCACCTCTGCACCAAGACCCTTCATGATGGGGATTCAGCCAACCTTGCCTGCCTCGTCAGTGGCTGTCCCTTCCCAGAGTACCTGAAGATGGTTTGAAGTCACGTTGCTCAGGTGAAGTGGTGCTGTACTTTGGGTCAGTTACATGTATGTGGGACAGTCTCTGGAGTGGTCACTGTGACTAGAAGTTGCCCTGATTGTGTAGGTACTGCTGTACTCTACATGCACCCCACAGAGAATTGTGCCAGGCCACTCATCCACCATTTCCCCCACCATCTCTCCCTCACAAAGGATTTCACTATCCCTGAGCCTTTGCACATACATGGCACACCTTGGGGCATACTGTGCCTGTCAGCCCTTCCACTGTAAACCGCCTTGTTATTTCACAACAATAAGTAGGTTTCAAGTTGTGTGAAGTCAAGGGCCACACCGCTTTCTTCCTGGAGCCCTCCTGTGTGCCCAGCCTGCTAACGATCAGAGTGCAGCTTCAATAATGAACTGTCAAGGAATTGGTGGTTCGACCTGGAAAATACTTACTAATAGTAGATATCAAATCTTGAAACCTTTCCTTAGGAAAGAGTGGGTTTTCCAGTCCTCGGAAATACAGTTTTAAAACACCAGCGACTGAATTAATATCTCGTTCATTTTGGTCATCCGCGAGGGGGTCTTCACCTGAGTGGACACAGGAGACAGGGGTCAGAGGGTGAGGTAGCAGAGGAGGTGCAGAAGGCAGAGAGGTGACCTGGTCCCCCCTGAGCTGGAGAGGCAGGTGGGGCAGCCTCTCTGACACGGCAAGTTTGGCGTTCTCTGGGTAACGTTCAAACCTATAGAAAAGTTGTAAAAACAAAGGCGTGAACACCTGTCACCTGTCACTTTCTCTCATCCTGCCATATTGTGTGGACGTACTGACGTGCAACTGTTTGAAAGCCCTCTGCAGACATCACAACGTAGCACTAAATGCTCCAGTATGGGGTATTATTCTCCCACTTACTACAAACATTAATGGACCTAAGAAAGTTAACAATAGTCTCCAAATGCCATCCCCAGCCTGTCCACATTCAAACACCCAATCACACCTTCTCTTTCAAAGAACTTTTCCAAAAGCTAAGCTCTCTTCAACCTTCATACAACTCATTTGGCTGTTACATGTACTTAGTCTCTGAAATGTAAAACAGACCCCAACACTTCATTATTAGCTTACTAGCTCTTTTTTTTTTTTCTTTAATTGATTCTAGAAGAATCCAGGCCACTGCCCTGGATTTGTCTTTGTTCCCTCGGGATTAGATTCGGGGTGAAGGTGAGGGGCAGGACTACACACAGCTGGTGTGTGGGCCTCTGAGTGTGTCTGCAGACCCAGGATGTCAGGCTGGTGGCGTGGGCACTGGGGTCCCTGGGTTACGGCCTCCAGATCTCGCTCTTGTACAGATAGACTCCCCCTTTCGTAACACTAAGTGTGAAAGAGAAAATGAGCACTAGGCGTCCGTGGCAAGTCTCACCCAGAGCTTCCAGCAGCCAACCACGGCTTCTGCCCAAATCACAGGGTTTGTGTGAACGCTGCTGCCTCCCGGGGGAGAACAGGTGCTAAAACTCCTGGCGAGCCTGACAAAGCCGTGTTCACACGGGGCTAACTTCGTGGGGAGGCAACTTGTTACCGAGCAGTGCCCGCAGCTTCCTGTCAGCAGGAGGCCTGCAAGGGCCTCCTCTCAGGGATCGTGCCAGAGTTCACAGTCCTCAAGCCCATCCTCAGACTGCTTGACAAGGCACCACCCCCAGCCACGCGCCCCTCTTGGGAAGGAGACAGACCTCAGAAGAGCCAGGCCCGGACTGTGGAAAGGTCCAGACTTTTCAGGCTGTGGTGTCAGCCCTCAAATCAAAGCCTCCCTCCCGCTGCGTGGGGTGAACAGGCACAGCCCCCTCCAGCCACCGGTCCCCCTTGGAGACACCGGCAGCCTGCTGGTGTCTGCCCCTCAGAGGACGTGGGCTGGTTTGAGGGGGCATAAAGCAGTGAAGACAGGAAGCCCAGCTCTCCCCAGTCCGGTGCTGACTCCTGCCTTCCGGATGTCCGCCTCTTGTCTGTGCCAGGAGGTGAGAGCCGGACTCACACCAAGGGGCGGGGTTAAGATTTATTGCCAACAGAACTGTCTTCGTCACGAAAGCATGGCTGATGCGTCAGAAGAAAAAGGAAGTGGGTTTAGGACCAATGAGCCCAAGTGGATTTCCAGCACGCCGCGACTTTTCAGAAGCCCCAGGAAAGGAGATCTGTGCTCCTTGCCAGGACCTCACGAGCGGCACACAGGCAAGAACTTGCTCCCCAAGAGAGCACGAGGAAGAGGGGCCCCAGCAGGCTTCCTGCAGCCGCAGCCGGCGGCCGCTCAGCACCCACCTCTCTCAAAGGAGTTCTTGATGTCGTTCACTTCCACCTGGGAGCCGGGCACCCTGAAGATTCCCTGCTGCTGGAGCCCTGCAACAGACAGAGCACGCCTGCAGCCGGAGCGCACGGCCTCGGGGCGCCCGCCACCCCCTCGTTGGGAGGACCCCAGAAGGAGCCCTGGGCTGGCCGAGGTGCTCAGACATCGCTCGCTGTCTGGGCTCTCGTCTGGGCCGCAGGAAAAGGCCCCAAGTTTCCGGCCCACCGGCCGGCAGCCAGTTCACAGCAGGTCCGCTCGGGCACCGCCGCGCGCGCTCCTGGCCCGCTGGGCTGCCCAGCTTCGTGGCACCGCGTGGCCCGACCTGAGGTGGCAAAGGCCAGCTGAGTGTCACGGCCCGGGGATCTTGGGAAAGACTGACCAGCGCCACCCCGTGGTCATCCTCTCCCCCCAGACCCCTTCCTCGGGACTAGCGAGAGTCTAGCGCGCGAGCCGGCCTGGAGTCCGAGAGGGGAGCTGGAGACATTAAAGAAAAACATTTTTCTATAAGAGTCTCTGAGCTAAGGGGAGACGCTGACACCCACACAGCAACCTATGGGACTGAGCACCCTCATTTGAAGGGGCCTCCTCAACTGAAGCGGGAATTAAGTGGGGAGGTGGGGAGCGCTCCCCGGGATTCAGCGCCCGAGCGCGTCTGCCCTGCAAAGCGGGCGAGGTCGGTTTCACGCACGCGCAGTATCCGCTCAGTGAACACGCCTTCATTTCTGTCACGAACCACCACTGAGTCTCCAGCTGGTCTCCTTCCCGTCCTCCTGGCTCATCCCCGTCAGCCTCATGGGCCCCGCTTCCCACAGGAAGTCTCCACACTGGCCACTCCGGCCTCCTGGACTATGTGCTGGCTTCTGCTCAAATCGCCCTCGAGAGGCCTCCCCTCATCCCCTTAGCCAGAACGGCCTGCCCCAGGTCGGTGCCGGGAGTCCCGTCCTAGCGTGCCCAGACACTGCTTCCTCCGCGGAGCTTACTGGAATCGAGCAGCTGGAAGAGATTCTGTGCTCGAGACTCAGGGCTCTGGGCTGCGTGGCTGCACCTCGGTTTTCCTGGTCCCTGGGTCTTCTCACCACCACCTTCCACCCCTACACTCCCGCCTCGAGTCAACGTGGGGACAGGGAGCCTCCAGGTGCGCTGCACCTCAGCCCCAGGAGCACAGCCTCGCTCCTGTCTGGAGCACTGAGAGCACTGAGCGCACTGAGAGCACTGGGAGCACAGCCCGCCCGAGCTTACCATACAGGTTGATGTATCGGATGCAGCTCTCGACCACGAGCGGGATGGCTTGCCCTGAGTCCTGAAGGAAGAAAAACCGTGAGGTGTATGGGGTTTGGCAGCCACCCCAGAACCGGGACATGCAAACACAGATGACACAGATGCCACTCCAGCCAGAAGGTTAGTACCATCGGATTAGTAGGAAGACAAGCAAGGAATGGCTAATTCTGCAGTCTCCACAAACAGTTAAAATTGGAAGTCTTCAGTTAAGTGCAGAAAAGCGTGGCTAGGACACTTTTAAAGAAATGCTCTGGCTTTTACTCAGCTGGGAAGGAATCGGGGCTCAGGAGGCTTGGCAGGCTGGTCTGGGGCAGGGAGGGAGCCCACCGCACTGGTCTTGAAGAGTGCTCTGCCCCCCACTCCACTTAGCGCCATGTTTCCAGAATCCTGGGCAACAAGGCGGGGTCAAAGGCTAGGGCCCGACCAAGGACAATCTGGGGGGGAGCCGAGCTGGCCGGGGCCTGCTGAGCTCTGGGACAGGAGACCACTTCTACCCGCGATGTTACAACCCAAACACCCAGACTCTTGGCTTAACAGTAAACGGAGTCAAGGAAAAGTTCTAGAAACCACTAATGGCAGCTATTAGCCACCTCATGGCCAAGCCTAGCCAAAAAGGCTGAGAGGGGGCCTTCCTAACCCACACCCTGGTGTGCGTGGACATTCAACGGCGACACCCCAGACTGGCCCAGGCCACGAGGGGCTGGCTAGGAGCTGGACTCAGCGTCTGGGATTCCACGATGGCTCGACCTCTGTGATTTCAGGTCACTTAAAGCACTTTCCACAGGGGGCTCCTCCGGCAAGTAAACAGTAAGGCCTGTGGAAAGTGCGCTTGTAAAGGGTCAGAAAAAACCATGAGATGGGCCATTTCGTGGCTCCGGCACCCCCACCCCCCTAGGGGCGTTCTCTCCTGATTATATGTGGCCGGGAGTCCCGCTGACCAGTGGCAGGGCGGACCCTGTCCTAGAGGTCACTGCTAAAGACGGGTCCCGTCCAGCAGGATGGGGCTGACGGAACTTTCCAGTAAATACCTGGTTCCTGGTTCGAGCATTTCTTCTTCCTCTGATAACAAAAAATAAACAGGCAGCAGAGCAGGAGAAAAAGAAAAGATTACGCAGGAGTAAGATCAGTTAGAGTAAGCAGATCCTTCAGAGTCCATGAATGCCGAAATGCAATGGCAGCCAGCACGGGGAGACTGCCAGCCTGCCCGCGGGGAGATGCCCAGCTCCGGGCCGTGAGACGTCGGGCCCTGCCCCCGGCCAGCCCTCCTGAGGCTGCCCTGGCCCGGTGACCTGGAGCCTGCCCCGTCAGACACAGGAGCAGCGTGGGCCGAGCCTGCTTCCTCCTCACCAGCAGGCCAGAGCCCCGAGCCCCCGCCTTGGCGCTGCTGCCCACAGAAAGGAGGTCAGCTGTCCTGCCGCCCCTGAGACTCTGCTTGGGAACCCTGCCTCTTGGTACAAAGCAAATTTTAGCCAAACCGTGGTGATCAGGGGCCCGATTGCAAACTCCAAACAGCTTCCCGGGTCTTCCTGGCAGACACCCAGGGTAGCTTTTCTCTCTGGTCCATTTGGCTTGGTCCTCCTTCCGCTGACCCCTCCCCCTGCCACCGATAACCCTCTGAGGCCCCCAAAGCAGAGGGAGGTCTGGGGGCATAGAGTCGAGGGTCACGGACAGACCCTGCTTTCGCCAAGCCACACTGAGGGGTGGGGGTCACACTGTTCCTTCTTCCTGTGTGGGCGGCCGGTCGGGCTCTGGGGCAGGTCTCAGCCAGGCCTCGAGGAGGCCGACCTGAAGCCGACCGATGTGCTTCCGGCCGTGGCAGGTCCTATGGCCATTTCCCCGCAGTGCTCCCGGGGGCAGGTGGGTGCTGGGAACAGGCCTGGCTCACATCCACCTGCCACACTCTGCGCGGGCAATGTCCTTTCTCTTTTACAGACCCTCCCCTGCCCTGGAGGCAGACCTCCTAGGCGTCAACACTTATCATTCCAACTGGGTCCTACAAAAAAGTCAAAGATTTGGAAAAGCATCCTAGGAGTTTAAGAAACTAACTCCAACAGCGCTGGCCAACCATCTCTCTTAAGCGGCGACTCCGTCCTGGCCGTGCCACGTCACAGTCACCGAGTCCCAGGGAAGCGATTTTGCTGGAAACCCTTTAATAGGTTGGTGTTTCGAAGCTGGGGGTCTTCGTTCACAGGCTCTTCCTGTAGAGAGCGTGGGAGGCCTAAGACACTGTCTTCTGCTCACAGAGCCGAGCGGGCGTTCTCCTGCCTGTTCACAGTCTTTGAGAGAAAGGCCATGCTGGACTCATGTCTGCCTGTGGGCTGCCTCGCACACAGTAGGTGCACAGAGGAGGGTGCTGAGCTGTGTTGGCGGCACGCGGCTAAAGCACACGTGACTATAAAGAAATGCAATCGTCTCTAGTAAATAAACCTCTCTTCCAGCCAGACGAGTGCTAGTCTTGCAGACCTTCATCCGCTGGTGGGGGACTCTCAGATACTGCAGGGGCCCCGCACGCCCCCAGTAATTCTAAACTGCATCTCCCTTTTCTTAGTCTCTCCCCCACTATCTGCCCTTTCCACTCCAGTCCCATCTTAATTTGCCTGGCCCTTGTATCTGGGGTGGCTGCATTCTGTGTCCCTTGCATCCAAGGAACAAGAAAAGAGAAACTCACCGCGCTGAAATGCTTTCCTTTCTAGTTCAAGGTGGAAAGGGTTAACCTGGAGCCCTAGAGGGCTACTCCAGCCTCTCCAAGCTGCCTAACAAGAAGCTAAACTAGGTGGGAAACGAGGGTTTTTCTCTCATGAACATTTCATGTTTCCTTTGGTGGTGCAGTCTCAACTTGAGGGGGAAAATCACTTGCCTAAAACTCTCTGTCACTGCAGGGATCTGCTTTGTGTTGCTTCCAGCTCTCTCCTCCCGGGAGGGGAGGTGTGATGCTAGCTGAGGGGGTTCTCTAACTGGCTCTCAGGTGGGTTGGGCCCGCGAGGCTGCAGCCCACAGCTGGGCTTCCACCCCGCTCCGACTTCTTGGGCTTCGAGGCTCTTGCCCCTGCCCCGGGGCTGAGAACCACAGGCAGGCTCTCAGGCGCAGCCGGTCACAGACAAGTCACTCCGCTCAGACGCCTCGCGAGGCTGGGGGCAGGCTGCGGTGAGGAGCCAGCTGGCCTCGGGCCGGCCGAGGGCGAGGCCTGCACATCCGGGCAGGGCAGGCTGCGGGCCAGGGAGGGGGCTGCCATTACATTGGGTGCATTTGCGGACTCCACGGCTCCCCAGCAAGTACCTTAATGAACGCTTCCATACAGCCGTTAAACAGCTTATGGCTACACACTGAGAGAGGCCTAGGTCTCCTCATTTTCTGTGGTTTAGGGGGAAGACAGGGGGGCCTAGGGGAAAACGGAACAAAAGAAATCAAGAAAGCAACCAAAGTAAACACACAACTGGGAACGGCGTTCGTCAAGCCCACGAGCGGAGGGGAACACAGAGCAGACCAGGCCCCGCGGCCCCCGCGCTGGGCTTCGATGCTCCATCCGAAGGCCTTTGGCTGTGTGACAGCACCGTAGTCACCCACCGAGGGGGCAGGAGCAATGTGCACACCACACGCGTGCGCCTGAATGGCGGGGCAGCACGTGTCCGGGAAACACTGACGCCCCCACCAGCGTTGTCAGCAGCAAAGCTGACCAGGCTGAGGGGGCCCGGGGAGAGGGGGTGTCATCTGCAGCCCGAGAAAGCAAGAGACTTTCAGCGGTGGCGACAACGGTTACTCGCCATTATTTTGGCTTAAATTCATCACCGGGTCTCAGCTCCCGATATGCCCGGGTGCCCACCTCCCTCCCGCCTCCTGGCATTTCGGGGGCACTTGACTCATCTTTACTGCCCCGAGAGTCAGGCGGTTATTACTCTCATTTCGGAGACGGGGAGGCTGCTGCCAAGAGTGGGGCGGCCCCATGTGGCGACTCTGCCCCGTCGTCAGGCGACGCGCTGCGCCCTGCAGGGCTTTCCGATCCGCTATCAGCTGTCAGCGCCCTGCACACACGCCCTGTGTTACAGAGGCAGAAACAGAGGCCTCGGGAGGGGGACTGGCAGCTCCAGGCCCCAAACCAGGCATCTGGGCTCAAATACAGGATTTTTCCTGCCGGTCCAGTCATGGAACCTTAAGGCATTTTTTTCGCCCAGCCGAGGACTCCAGCGGCCTTGCCGGGAGACCCCAAGGCCAGGTTGAAAGTGTCTTGCTTCCCTTCAGGATGTCCACTCGCTGTGCGGTGCCTGTGGCCACAGGGAGGGCAGCGCTGCCACAGCTCACCAGGGACAGCGGCACGGCCACGGCCACCGCCAGCCCCGGGCCGCCCGCATGCACATGCCTGTGTCGGCCATTTGCTCACTTTTCCTCCCCAAGGGGGCCTGATTCAAGGCCGCCAGCCTCCGGGGCAAAGGGCTTTCTGAGGTTAGGAGGGGGGCCTCCAACCAAAGAGGCAGTTCATTTTCAAATGGCTTGGCTTACAATTTGGGGGGCAAGAAATGGGGACCCAGCCTGACTCAGATAATGTCCACACGTGACCAGCAAGGACCTGGTCCCCCGAATCTTGAGTGGTTTCTGTGAACAGGCAGGAAATCTTCTGGACGGTCGGGCCAGGCGAGGTGAGCGAGAGGCCCAGCCTCTGCTCGCGCCTCAAGCCCATCTCCCCAGGAGCCCAACCCACCCCGGAGCCCCCAAGCAACTCCCTGGGGGGTGAGTGTTGAGCAAATGCTGCTAGCTCCAGAACATGCATGGGCAAGGGCACCCCCAAATATCATGCCACCCAAACACTGGAACCAAAATAACAGCACAGACCGAAATTCTGAAAAGAAACAACAGGCAAGATTGGTTCGAGCCATCTGGGAACCATGTCAACGTGGTTAGCTAAGTCCGTGTCATTTCTTTCTCATATGTCACTTGTTTTTTGTGGCACGGGAGGGGGTGGCATTTCTCCTAGCGGGTCTGCTTTTGAATTTCCAAAGCCAAAAGAGGGCCATCGTGTTCACACAAGGCCATTGGCGTTAAGTTAGGGGGTTGGGGGAAATCTGAGGGTGGCGGTTCCGCCATCTCGTGCCATCTCTCGGTTTTGAGTGCACTCAGACCTGTGCGGTGGGCAAGGATGATTACAGCCGCTTTAAACACCAGGCAAATGTGCCCATGAGAGGTTAAGAAGTTTGCCCAAGGTCACCCAGATAATGTGACCAGGTGGGGACCAGAATTCAGCTTTTCCTGCTCCAGGCTCCGGTGTGAGTGTGGGAAACTGATTTTACCACAGGACGCCCGGCAGTAGCATCAAATGAACAGGGCAACGCCGTGGCCAGCACGAGCGGAGACTCCCTGCAGGTGCGAGACACCAGGATCCGGGCATGGAGGGGGCCCAGCGGTGGGCTTCTCGAAATAAGTCTAAAGTTGGTTGGTTTTTGTTTTTTTTTTCCTGTAAGTTTACAAATGAAATAAAGGGGAAACGGGCTACTTTCCCCATCTCGCCTATCCAATTCAGGGAGTAAAGGCCCGTGGCCCTCCCCGGGGCTTCTCCCCCATGTGTGGGCACCGGGGCTCTGACAAGGAGACGTAGCTATCCCAACTTCGCACGCGTCCAACCAAACCAACTTACTGAAGAGCTGGGTGGGGCACAAAGAGGGGAGCAGGGAGGCAGCTCAGCCAAGGAAAGTGGGACAGCCTGAGCCTTCCATCTCTTCTGCTGCTCAGTTGCAGAGCGGAAAGGAAAGAGAGAGAGAGAGAGGCAGGGAGAACAGGAACAAAGAAAGCCACGAGAGGAAGACAGAGAACCAGAGATTTCCCCTCTCTGCCTTTCAACCCAGATGAAAATTCGCCTATGTTGGCAGTACAGGGATTGGCCTCAGAATTATTCTGTGACCGCAAGGACTATGATTAATGTCTTCCCCAGACAACCCAGTACGTGGGGCTCAACACCCAAAATGGTGACAATATTGCTGTGCAGGGGTGGCAAGGCTCTGGGAGGCTGTGCGTGGGTGTGTGGGGGTGCGTGTGCATGGGTCCAATCTACAAGACAAGAAATTTCAACTGATTCTACCTGCAATCCAGACCCAGGGGCAAGTTAGGGAAGTCACTCTTCAGTTTGTATAAGCAGAGTGGAAAGTTTGGTTTGCATCTGGCTTCAACATCTACCCTACACGCTTAAGTGCATTATTGCCTCTTGTCAACCTAGTGAACAGGCTTATGATGAGCTTGGGCTGTTCGGAGATAAAGTTTTTAAGGGTGAGAAAAATACAACGGGCTGCAGCTCAGGTGCAAAAACTGGTTTGTCTATAGAAGGCCAGCAGCAACCTGGCTGAGGGGACCTGCCCAAACGCTCATCCAAAATGACGCTGACCTTGGAGAGAAAACTATGAAGATGCCACAGAAAGAGGAAGATGCCTCAGGAAGAGGGCCACAGAACAGAAGCATCTCCTCCCAAGTCTTTATGGTTATTTTAAAAACCACATCCAAGTTGGCAAGGTGTTGCACAACAGGTTGACAATGATTTTTGGAAGCGGAAGCTTTTGATCAACTAACAAAGCTGCCTCCGGCCTCGGCCCAGGGCCAGAGTGCAGATGGCTGGGGCGGGGTGTGGGGGTGAGGGAGAGGGGGAGGCACTGTAGCCGAGTGTATTTCAGGGTCTCTGGGTGGGCGGTCTGCTGATCCTAGCTGAATTCCCCCAGCCCTGGAAAACAAAAAGGGCCTTTTTTTTTTAACCTTCAGCTTCTCTCGGAGGTAGGCCCTGGGCCTGGCCTGAGCCTGCCGTCTGCTGGAATGATCTCCTGCTGGAGTTCTAGGAATTAGGAGGGAGTAAAGGCTAACTCAGTTCATGCCCCATCTGTTCTACTGTTTGCAGACTTTGGTGGAAAATGTGGTTGCTATTGGTTTGCGTCTACGGCAACATCCTTTGCCAGAAAAAAAGTAAATAAATAAGGGATTTGTTTCTAAAAAGTTCTTAGAGAGTGACCCTCTCTCATCCGCTGGACAGAGCTGGACGGCCCTGGCCCTGTGTTACGGGGCCCAGAGGAACAGCTGCGCCGGCGAGGTTTCTGGAGCCTCCTCAGACTGCCCATCTGGGGCCCCAGAGCTTTCCAAGCTCTTCGCTGTCAAGTCCCTTCCAGATGAGGAGGGCGCTGCCAAGTGACAGCTCTCCAGGACCCCTGGGGCTGGAAGGAGGTAGAGGCGGCTCTCCATGGCCATTCGTGGAAAGCGCAGCCTCGGGCCCCGGGCTAGGTGTGTGCTGGGCAGTGGGTGGGTGCTGCTGGGACCCAGGAGCGGTGGGCCGGAAGGGCTCTAAACTCGGAAAGCAGAGGAGAGGTCTGGTGGCTGAAGGGCAGCCTGTCAGCACCAGCAGCCGCGTGGGCAGTGCCCACTGGCTCTGGTCTGCTCAGGGGAAAGCGCGCGCGAGGGGGCGAGCTGAGCAGGCTGGAGGGCAAGCAGAGGGGCTGGCGGTTACTTCCAGCAAGGGCCTTCCCATCAGCCCACGTGCCCGGAGAGGTGCCCAGGGAGCCGCATGAGGTCGCCCGTGCAGGTGCCTGTGGACAGGCGCATGCTAGAGGTGCGTCAGAGGAGCCAAACCCAAAGCCTTGGCAAACAGGCACCTTTGGGTGGGCGCAGGCGGAGGCTGGGCAGGCTGCTCAGCAGCCAGGTGATGGGTGGGGAGACAGGTGGACAACTGCCCAGGCCTCTGGCCTCTGGGGGCCCCCCTGCTGCAGCAGCTCCCCGAGGCCCCACCTGGACACCAGCCCACAGGTAGCAGGCTTTACCGGTTCGGCCAGAACAAGCAAAGCACATCTGCCCCTCCCCCGCAGGGCCACTGCCCTACTGGGCACCAGGAAGAGCTGTGCCACTCTACAGCACCTCAGCTTCTCAGCAGGCCTGGCTCCCACCTGCCCTGCCCCTGCCCCCCCATCCCACTTGGCCCTCAGGCAGCAGGTGAAAGCAAACAAGTGTGGGCTCCTACCTGGTGGTGCCGCATTCTGCTCTCTCCCCTGGAAGGAAAAGCATAAGTTGGTTTTATTTTGTTTTGTTTCGTGCCAGAGAACAAAAGCAGGAAGGAGAAGTCAGGCCCTGCTGCATTTGCGTTCAACCCCAGGACCCGGGGTTAGTTAGCACTGGCGGGACCGCGAGGGGGTGAGCCGCAGACTCCCAGAGCAAAAGCAAAACAAAACAAAAGAGGCCTGAGAGGATGATAAAGTAAGAATTCTCTGGCCAATAAAAGGACAAAGTGACAACGCAGGGCACAGCGGGCTTGTGCTCTTGTCCCCGAGAAGTGATGCGGCGGCCACCCCGCTGGTGAGGAAGGCGGGTGTGCGGGCCCCTGGACGTTTCCCGACTTGAGTGTCTGGGTTCAAAACTGTCCAACGATCCTCTTCTAAGTGGAAGGGACTCTGAGAACTTGTGTTTCCTCTGACTGGTGGTTCTTTGAGCCACGTTACCCAAGAGAAATTGAGGCGCTTGACACGATCTACCTCATTTCATTAAAAAAAAAATTGTATCTTTTCAGCCAGGATATTTCACTTGGTGCCCTATTTCTCAGCTGTTTTCAAAATGTCCTGGTTGTCCAAGGCCAGGCAGCCCTAGGGCATAAAAGGCCCCTGGTGCAGGTGTTACCTGGCCCAGCCCCACTCTTGGGAGAGTTTCTCCTGAGTGGAGAAGTCAACTTTCCCCGGGGAGGTAAAGCATCTGGGGACGGTTGGCAGAAAGAAGCAGCCCCAAGATTCGGAGCTGCCTCTGACCTGCTCCACTAGCCCCTGACCCAGCGGGCAAGAACCCACGGATCGAGGTCAGTGCAAATTCTCCCCTGGCACCCACTGCCCTGAGAATCCACGTACACCTTCATCACGCAACCCAGATACCAAAGTGAAGATTTGGTCTCAGTGCCAGTGTTTTCCAGGAATTCATAAATTCACTACCTCTAGTTAATAATAATAGACGCTCATTCATTGTGGCAAACACAGCAGTCTCGTGGGAGATGAGGACGTTAACAACAGGGGAATCAGGTCGGGGCCCACAGCCACTCTGTCCCGTGTCTGTAACTTTTCCGTAAATTGAAAACTATTCTAGAACAAAAAAAAAAAAAAGAGGCAACTTCCACAACCGACCAGTCTCCCAAGACCTACCCCAGCAATCAAACAGCACAGCCGACCCTTCCCTGCTGCGAATAGCGAGCGAATAGTGGAGCGCCTCCTCAACGGTGCCTTCTTTTTTTTTTTTTTAAAGACTTATTTATTTCTGCATACAAGCTGGGGTACAGGCCTAGAGGTGTGGGGCGGCGAGAGGGTGACAGAGTGGGGAGCAGAACAGGCAGACTGGCGGAAACACACTGCTGAGGGGAGCAGCGGGCGAGGCAGGAGAGGTCTGCCACACCTTGTGGAAATCTCCCCAGCCGGGCGTCGATCTCGTGTCGCCGCTGCCGACAGCTCCACAGCGCAGCGCTTAACCGCTGCGCCACCAGGGAGGCCCCTCAACGGCTCCTTCTTAAGGCCCTGAGACTTCTGAAGAGGCCTTTCCTGGTGGTGGTTGTTCTAATCAGCTCAAAACCGAGAAAAAGGACTAGAAAATCACATCTCCGAGCTAGGTATGGCTGAAAGCTAAGTAAATTTGGGAGGTCGAGCGGGCCAGGAGTTATGCCAACCAAAACCAATTATTATTTCATGAAGGCCATTCAGGCAAGGACAACAATAAGCGGTTATATCTGATAGTGCTGATGGGGGAGCTGGAGAGAAGCCCTTTCTCATCTGGAATCTAATTTTTTCAAAGGACACCTAGTTTTCTAAATCCAGGACATCTGATTTTGACACTACAAGTGGCCGCGACCGGCTCACGCGGCCCTGCCCTTTGTATACCGCCCCTGAGAACCAGGCCCTGCGCTCACCAGGACTTAACACTTTGTGTGCCGGCCATTGTCTGTGCCACCGCATGAATGGTAGAAGCATCCAATAAAACACACCCAACTCCTGAACGACTGGATATTAAAAAAACTGTCATATCGCTCATAAAACACCTTCCACTTTTACCAAAACAATGTGTAAAGCTTCTAGACTGAGCACGCTCCAAGAAATAGCTCCTAATAGTTCAAATCAATCCACCGTGGCGTGAAAAACCGGAGACTAGATGAACACGTGTGAATACGTGAGTGGACCGCGGAGTGTTAAGAACCCACCCTCGCTAATGCCAGGCTGGAGCAGCCCCTCACACTCCCCCAGCGCCCTCTGGGGCTGGCTGTCTCGTCTCTTTCCCATCCATCCTGGCTGCTTTGGTCTCCTCTTTGGTACCCACACTTGTCCACGTGTGGGGCCTGGAACCCCGGTCTGGCACACCAGGACTTCTTGTCACACAGCGTCTGCTGAGAGCAGCCGTGTGGACCCCGCACCCCTGAGACCACTCCCGACCGACTGGAGACCCCTCACCACCTTGCCTTGACCCTCCTCTGCAACCTGAATGAAACGCTGGTTGCCCCACGTTTCCTGCTGCATCCGCGCGGCGCGGGTCGCCCAGCTCACCCCGCCCAGGCCTCCCCCAAGCCAGGGCCCCGCAGACGGCTGAAACAGCTCAGGGGACCGCACCCAAGCTCAAAGTTCCTCCCCCACACACACCCCGCTCACCTTCGCCCAAGGTCTGCTTGAGCAGGTCATGCTTGGCCTGCAGCTTAGTGATGAGGTTGCTGCCGTTCACGTACTCTTTAAATTTCTGCAAGACAAGGCGGGTGTCATGGGGTCCTGCGGCCGGGGCTCCCTCAGGAAGGGCCAGCCACGTGCTCGAACCGCCCAGGGCGCTGTTTCCAAAGCCCGCGCCCAACGAAGGCAGCTCAACAGACGGCCAGGGCGGCCTGAGCTGGCTCCTGGGGCCTGCGCCGGCGTCCTCGGCCGTTTTCCTCCCGTCGGCCCGGAGCAGCCAGGCGCTCCCTGCTGGTGATTCCCTTTCCGCATTTCACCAAAGCCAAGGCGGGCGCCTTCATTGGAGAAGACGCGGGGAGACCCGCAGAGTTGCTGGCTCCGGCTGGAGGGGGGCCCAAAGGCCCAGGCCACCCACCGTGAAGTAGAACATCTCCGTCTCCTGCTGGTTGGCCCTGCGCTTGGCGACGTTGATCTTGCTCATGTAGGTCTCGGAGGCGGCCGACTTCACGGACTCCGTGGACCGGCTGTGCTGGAAGGCGTCGGAGACGTCGAAGTCCTCGACCGTCAGCATGTCCTGCAAGGTCTGCATGGTGGCGTCCAGCGTCTTCCGAACCTGGGGAGGCGGCGGGGACAAAGCCCATCAGGCCCCTCGGGCCTCAGACCTCGACGTGCTTGCCCAGCCCTTTCTCCGCCCTCCGCACGGGCCGGCGCGCGGGAGGGACACGGGCCTCGGGGCCGGCGCGGGGCGGGCGCGATCCGCAGGCAGGTTGCTGCAGCGCCTCCGCCAGAGAGAGCCTCGGAGAACGCTGTGAGCGCCAGGAACTCGGGGTTCTCCGTCTGCCCCGATGAGACAGCACACTGGATCCTCTAGCGGGAGCCGCTGCCTTGAGGGGGGCCGGCTCTCCATCCAGGTGGGAGGCAACAGATGGGCAGGGACCCCGGCTCTTTGCCTCCTCAATGGCCTGGCTGAGACAGAGCCCCGAGGCGCATGCCAGGCATGAGCTGTGTGGTCCAGTCTTTGCACCCCACCTTCTCTCCTAGATTGGAGAGGGGGCCGGGAGGCCACACACGAGGGTGCATGTGCCCCCCGACATGGGGATCCCGTACTGGGAGGGAGGGTCTTTGCAAAAACAGTTGTTGCTCAGTCTCTGGTCACCCAGATTTTAACTTAAATGTCATCTCCTGGTGAATTCAGGTCCCCCCCCCCCCAATTTTTAACTTACCACCGACCACTGTCTAAGACTTTTCATTCGTGTGTCGCCTGGCTTGCTTTTGTGTTTTCATCGCCAGTCGCTCTCTCCCCTGGGACATAGCCCACGAGAGGGGCACGGCTTCATCGTGTAGTGTGTGGTGTGAGCCTGCCACGAACTTGAGTAAACCGTCGCTGAGTAAGTGCTTGCTGGACAGCGACTCAGTTCTTTTCTTTCTGGTTCAAAATGGAGTGTTGCGTTGGCCGTGAGTAACCTTTCCAGAGGGATATTTGCTTCCCTCTCCTCTCTGTGGCCCCAAGTTTGAGTTTTAATTTCAGTAACATTATTATCCATGTACTGCTCCCCGGAAAAAGTTGCAAATGTTTTGAGGGGAGGTGGAGGGCGTGAAGAAAACACGCTGCACCTCCTCTGCCTTCCCAGGTTTGAAAATCATAGGCATAACTTGTTTTCACAAAAGCTCCCCAGGACCGCTTTATCTGTCACCCCAAACTCTGGGTCTGTCCTCTGCAGACACAGGGAGCACACCTGTCCTCTTGCCGGGACAGCCCTCGGGCCTGGAGACGGGACAGCTCCCATCTCCAGGCACGCAGGCCTTCTCCAGGACAAATCCACCTGGAGTGTCTCGGGACACTCCACAGCCCGAGGCCTCTTGGGGCCTCTGCTGACCGACATCCTTCCTCACACAGGCATCAGAGCTGTTACAGAGAGAGTTCCCCGGGTCCACGTCCAAAAGGAACCACCACAGGCGGTGTTGCCTGGCCGGACTCCTGAGTAGCAGCTGTGGGGACAGAAGTCCCGTGGAGCTCAGCATCTGTGACACATCTCGTGTGCCCTGCGCCGTTCACTTATTTCATGGCATGAGTCAAATACCTACTATTGTTTCTAATAATAAAATCATGTAAATTCATTTTATGCAATGATAAAAATAATGTAGACTCATTGCAAAAAAACAGAAAAGCAAAGAAGGAAACAGAAGTCTAATAGTGCAACCCAGCTATGTCCGCTGTCCACGCTTAATTTCTTCCTTCCAGTCTTTTTTCTCTGCCCACACGCGCACGCAGACACGCATGACGCGCACGCAGACACACATGACGCGCACGCAGACACGCACACCCACTTTGGCTCACTGTGGCTATGACACACTGAACAGAGTTCTCCTTCCTCACTCCTTTGACTTAACAACTTGCGAGCGCTCTCCCAGGACGTCGCAGACTCGGGCGGGGGCTGGGGGGCGGTTCGGTGTCGTGTAAGAGTCCGTCCTGCAGACACTCGGGCCCGGGTCCTAGCGAGGGGCCCCAGGACAAGCCAGGCCTTCGCGAGACGTCCCCGTGGGCAGCGGGGCTCACTCACCTCCTCGTTCTCGATCTTGAGAGTGGCCAGCCTGGACTGCAGCTGGTGGTACCGCATGAGGAGCTCGGTCTGCACGGGCTGCTGCGCGCTGACCTGGCACACCTGCAGCAATGACAGTGCCGCCTTTGGTTGCCCAGTGCCCTTGTCACCTGTCCTGGGGCCGCACTAACGCCCCAGGGGACAGCAGAGGAAGCAAGTGGAGGGAGGCTAAGCGGCCTGCCCAAGGCACTTCAGCGGTGTCTGCCACTTTGGGGAGCAGCTGGGGTCTTTCTCCTCCCAGAGCAAGGTGCAGCCTCCGGGCGGGTCACGCTTGTCTGTGCGGCCCTGTGGGCTCATTTACCGGGAGCAGCCGCAGCGGGTCACTAAGCAACACCCCGTGCTCATCTCGAAGCAGGAACCGAGGGGAGAAGACAAGGGCTGAAGAGAAGCCGATGAACGTAAAGAATGGTGGCTGGGGACGTCGGGAGAGGGCGCGACCCCGGGGCAGGCGGCCAGACGTCTCGGTGGGAGAGCGGAGGTGGGAGCAATGCTGTTTCCCCGACTGCCACTGCCGGGCTGGGCGCGGCCTGCTTAGCCGAGCCCCGGGGCAGGCGGGCTGAGTCTGCCAGGGATCCAGCCCTCGCGAGGCCCAAATCCAGCCACAGCGGCAGCCGTGAGGTCAGAGTCTCAGGTCCGAGGGCCTGTGGGGTGCCAAAGCGCCGGCAGGCGGCGAGGGCAAAGGGACGGAGCAGGAGCTGCGGGGGCCCTCGGGGGCTCCCTGCGCTGGTGGGGAGAGCGGGCAGCGCCGCCGGGGGCCTGGCAGATGCCCTCGTCTAAGGCGGCCCTCGGCCCTCCAGCCCTGCAGGTGCTGAGCCCCACCAGCACCGAGAGGCAGGTGGGGGAGCCGGGCCCCGAGCCCCACATGCAAAGGGAAGGCGGCTTGAGCAGCACACCTGTGCGCCTGCCCGGGGCGGGGATGGCGGGCTGGGAGGCGGCTCTGGGGCCTGGGGCTGTCCTCGCCCCAGGTCCAGGGGCTACAGCCCTGGAGAGAGGCAGAGGCCGCGGGGGAAGCTGCGTAGCGAGCCGGGAGCTGCTCTGGGGCCAGGGCTTGCGAGGGTCCGTGAGCACGACCACCAGGAATCCCCGTCGAGGGGCCACGACCGGGAGGACGGCCGGGCCGGGAGGCGCTGTGGGCGGTGGCCGTGGTGAGACCCGGCCTGCGTCCCCCGCGACACCGAGGGGAGAACATGAGACGACTGTGTCAGACGGAGGCCTCCCTGGGGGCTCCCGGACACAGCTTTAAGGGGAGCCCTGCAGGTGGGGGGCTTGGGCTGGAAAATGAGGGAGTAAACTTCCCGGCTAGGGATGCCCCAAACCAGCCCTTTACCCCCAGGCCTGCTGGGCCCTGGGAGGAACCCACCTCGTCCCCCATGTGGGGCTGGAACTCAAACTTGAGGGGCGGGCAGAAGACCTGGTTGCACATGTCCATGACCGTGTGCTTGTCGCTCCGGGCGTCCAGGCTGTCCACCGCGTTCTCGATGACGTCCAGCCCCTCGTGCCGCGACGTCTCCAGGTTGTACTCGGCGGAGAGGTAGGTCCGGAAGGTGCGGGCCAGGCTGGCGTGGAAGCCCAGGTCACAGCACTTGGGAGAGGCACAGGACAGAGGCGCCGTGAGGGCGCGGCCGGAGGGGCGCCCGCTGCCCGCCATCGTGTGACCGACGTGCCTTGGGGACCTGTCCCCCCAGCGCCCTCGGAGGGAGCGGGGTGGGCACCGTGCCTGGGGCAAGAGCCGAGGTTCTCCCCGCATTGCCCACCTTCTTCCTCACCTCTCAGCCCTCACACGGGCATCCCCCTCCCTCACTCTCCCTGCTGCTCTTCCTTTGGGTTTCAGTTTAGATGCCCCTTCCTTCAGGAAGCCTTCCTTGGTGTTCTCCCCACTTGGCATTTACACCAGGCGTCCCCCCAAGGGTGTCAACGTCTCCAGCCACCTCCCTCAGTGCGAACCTACCACCTGGCATTGCGGTTGCCCGTGGCTATCAGGGAAGCCCGAGGGGCAGGCCCAGGGGCTCCTGCCCACTGCCGCGCCTCAGCGCCCAGAGCGCGCAGGTGCTCAGTAAACACGTGGTAAAGGGAAAAGTGCAAGTGCTGGGGGGTGTGAAGGGGAAAGTGAAAGGCAGGAGGGAGGGGGCGTCTGGACTCAGTCCCCTCTGCAGCCATGGCAAGGGCAGGACCCACGACGTCCCACGAGGACGCGGGCCGAGAGGAGAGCACCCATCCGACGGAACCTCTGCTAAGCGTCCACGGGCAGGCCCCTGACTGTGTGGGGCAGGCAGCCCCAGTCTCAGCCCGGCGCGGGCGGCACGGTCACCTCCCTGTGACACCACGCAACCGACCCAGGCCCGCTGTCCACCAGCATGTCCTGCTCAGCCGCCCTCCTGCCCGATGTCTCCCTAAGGCTGCCCTGTCTCCCTCACTACCCCTGCACCGTGGCTGGTGAACCTGCCCGGGGGCCTGCAACATGTAAATGCCGTTACCACCCCGGGGATCCCCAGGGCATGAGTGTGTCTGGTCACCCCTGTGCCCCCAACCCCAGCAAAGGGCCTGGGCGAGAGGAAGGCTCCGGGGAAATGCAAACTGAATACACGACCGCCCGAGCCCGCCTGCAGCAGCAGCTCAAGGCCTGCTCCACCCATGGAGGCCAAGCCACGCGGGGCCATCACGTGCCAGGCCCCAGGTGCTCCTGCCCGTCCCCCGCCCGCCACAGGGCTTGCTGGCCACCCGGCCCTGCCGGCTGAGCACAGGCCAAGCCTCCTTCAGTGGTGGAACACGCCAGGCCCCTGCTCACGTCGATGAGGTCGGAGACGTCGTGGATGTAGTATTTGCTTATGGCCGCGTTGGTAGCAGCCAGGTTCAGCAGGTAGTCGTTCCGGGCCTTGGTGCACTTCAGCTTGTTCTCAGAATACTTCGCCTGCCTCTGCAAGAAGAGAGCACCCGTAAGAGGAGAGCCATCGGCAGGAGGGGTCCGGCTCTCGTTCCGGTCACGCCCGCAGCCCCTTTACCAGGGGCTACTCTGCCCTGCACTCATTTTCAGTCTTTAGTGAGCTCACAAATCTTATGCTTAGAAAGGAAATCAAAGATCTCCTAGTAGCATTATCTGCATTACGGGTGAAGAAATGAGAACTGAGGCGCAGTGACTTGTCCAAGAACCAAATGGCTAATTAGCAACAATTCTGAATAGAAACTTGAGTCTGATCACAGCATTGTACCACAATCGTACCACAAGCATTCACCACCATCTCGACTCACAATATTTCATCACTCAAAAATAGTGGGTCACTCCCCACTCTCCTCTGCCCCAGGCCCTGGGACCCACTTACCTACTGTCTGTCTCTCTGGATAATCGGTTCTGGACGCTTCATATAAATAGATTCCTAAAATATAGGGCTTTGGGGACGGGCTTCTTTTACTTATCACGCTGTTCTCAAAATTAATTTTTTGTTGTAGTTCGAACCAGTACTTTGTTCTTTTTGATGACTGCATAATATTCTATATCTATTCATCAGCTGATGGGCCTTTGGGCTGTGTTGGCTTTTTGACTGTTATGAATAAAACTCCTGTAAGCAAGCATGTGCAAGTGTTGTGTGAATTGAGTTTCACTTCTTTCCAGCAGATACTAAGAGTGGAACTGTTGAGTCGTATGGTAACTGTGTTTCTGTTTAATCTCTTGAGGAACTCTCAAACCGTCTCCCAAAGTGGCCAGCCATGTTCCATTCCCTCCAACCTTGTGTAAGGGTTCCAACTTGTCCATATCCTCACCAACACTTATTACTGTCTGCTTTTTTCATTTTAGCCACCCCATTAGGTATAACATGGAATCTCACTGTGACGAGTGTTTTTGTATGTTCCAAAGATTATGTGTCTTGTGTCTATCCCCAGTTTTATTGAGAAATCATCAACATATATCTCTGTATGTGTTTCAGACAGAGGGAAGGAAAGTTTGACCAGGATAGGTCCAGTCAACATCTGTCTTCTCATATAGACATAGAGAAAAAGAAAAGAAAGGAGACAGAGGGAAAATAATTTTCTCCTTGTGATGAAAACTCCCAGGATTTTCTCTTACTATAGTCATCGTATGGGACATTCACGTAGTTTTGATTTGCATTTCCTTAGTGACTAATTATTCTAAGCATCTTTTTATGTGCTTTTCAGCCACGAGTATATATTCTTTGGAGAAATCTCTACTCAAATCTTTTGCCTACTTTTAAATTAGGTCTCAGCCTGGTTATTCCAAAGCGTATTTTTTCTTTGCCTTTGGAATTTACCCTGGAATTTTACTTTCTTTGCATCTGGTTACTTTTCTAGGTTCTGTTAGATTTTGTTCCCACTCAATCTCTTTTTTTTTTTAAAGATTTATTTATTTTTATGCATACAAGCTGGGGCGTAGGCCAGAGATGTGGGGCGGTGAGAGGATTCACCAGAGAGAGAGTGGGGAGCAGAACAGGCAGATCGACTGAAGTACACTGCTGAGGGGAGCAGCGGGCAAAGCAGGAGAGGTCTGCCGTGCAATGTGGGAATCTCCCTGGCCGGGGATCGAACTTGTGCTGCAGTGGCTCTGGATAGCTTCATAGTGCTGTGCTTAACCCGTTCTGCCACCAGGGAGGCTCCCACTCAATCTCTTATAATTTGTAAGAGCCATAGGATCAAACAGTCATATAATTAGTCTTACAGAGGCCCAAATAAACATCTGGTGCAATATTTGACATGGAGAAAGAGCTCAGGAAATGTTTGCTGATTGCGTGAAATGAATAAATGTGGATGATTCAACAAGAAAAATTACAGCTTTTGAAAAGAAAGGAACTGGAGAAGCAATCCAATTGAGGCTGACAACAAAGCAGCATGTTCCCTGCCCCACTAGTTTCCTGGCCATGGCAGACATCACCAATGGATCACAGCACTGGCAGGGGCTTCAACAAGCTCACACCGAGCCCTGGGCAGCCCCTACCAATCCATCAGAGGTGACACGAAAGAGGAAATGGATTTGCCATCACTGTCAGATTTTAAAACTGCAATTCAGAGATGTTGTAAATGTGGCACTTTCAAATTCCAGCCTGTCTGACCCCAAAGTTAGCACCATTTCCAGCTCTTTAGTGACTCAGTGATTCCAAGCGGCCCTCCGGCTTGGCCATGGGCTCTGCGCTGGGTTCCCTGACCTTGGCTGGTAGGCCAGAGCTGTTCCCTCCTGTCGGCACATGGTCCTCACCAGCCCTCAGCCACCACCTGGTCTCTGAACACAGAAGGGATCCCAGCGCTCAGAGGGCAGAGGCCAGGCTGGAGGCAGGAGCACGGCTCTCCGTTCCCTGCCCGTCCTCGTCTCCCCCACCCTCCAGCCCACACTCACCTTCTCCTTCATCTTCTCGATCTTCTTCACGGAGCTGCGGCGCTGGGGCCGGTCCTCGTGCCGGAGCAGGTTCATGCTGAGCTCTCCCGACTTGTTGAATTGCTTCTCCTCCTGCTTCTCGGCCTCCTTCAGCTTGCTCTCGGCACTGATGCTCTCGGCGTGGTACATGTGGTAGGTCTTCATGACCTGGGCACACGCAGGGCAGGAAATCAGCGGCCACGGGCCCAGCGCTCCCGGGGTCTGCAGGCCACCAGCTCTGCTCCTGCCTTCTGCCCGCCACCCCCTCGGAGCCACTGCCACACCGAGTTCTTTTTTTATTATTCTTTTTTTCTTTTTTTTTTCCAAGATTTATCTATGCTCACAAGCTGAGGTACAGGCCAGAGGCGTGGGGCGGCGAGAAGGTTCACCAGAGGCAGAGTGGGGAGCAGAACAGGCAGATCGAGGGAAACACACTGGTGAGGGGAGTGGCGGGCGAGGCAGGAGAGGTCTGCCGCGCCATGTGGGAATCTCCCCGGCCGGGTGTCGAACTTGCGTCGCTACTTCTGACAGCTCCACAGTGCAGCTCCTAAGCGCTGCGCCACCAGGGAGGCCCTCTTTTTTTTTCTTTTTTTAAGATTTTTAATTTATTTATGCATACAAGCTGGGGTGTAAGCCAGAGGTGTGGGGTGGTGAGAGGACTCACCAGAGGCAGAGTGGGGAGCAGAACAGGCGGATCTACTGAAATACACTGCTGAGGGGAGCAGCAGGGAGAAAGGAGAGGTCTGCTGCACCCTACGGGAAGTTTTCCAGCCGGGGATCGAACTCGTACTGCGCTTAACGTGTTGCACCCCCAGGGAGGCACTGCCACGTGAAGTTCTTAACCTCGGCACAAAAATCTCTGAGGACTGGAAAAGACGATCGGCGCCGGCAGCAGCTTCATCCTCGTCATCAATACCATCAAGCGCTTAATGAATGCCAGGCCCAGACAAATGAAGAAATTTAAAGGGGTAACCACAGCCCCTGCGCATTTGGGGGTTCCAGAGGTGCTACGGCACAGCCTGCCCTCTCTCAGCTGCCCTCTCCAGCCCTGCCAGCCGTGATCCTTGCGCCTCCCACCCCCTCAGTGGGAAGCTCTCCCCAAGCAGCCTCCGTGGGGGGCCTCCCGGGAACATCCTTCTTCCTGACATACAAATCCTTTTCAACTGTTTCATTCAGGAAACGTCTGAGATGGCTCGGTCCCCAAAAGAAGCACTATTAGGTGGCCTGAGAAACAGTCCACACTCTCACAAACGAACCCATCCTTCGTCACAAAACAAATTCCTTCAAAGCAAATCACACTTCACCACTCCAAGTCCATAATACAAGTGGCATCTTGTTGCATAACAAGGGAGTTTCTGAGGCGGAAGAAATCCCAGCGGTCACGGCATCCAAGCATCAAGTGTTCCAAACAGGGAAGCAGGCCCAAGGGGGCGACGCGGCTTCTCCAAGGTCAGACGGCACCTCCGGGCTGTCCCCAGGCCACACGTGCAGGAGCCACACCAGGACCACAGACGCTCCCGTCACCCAAAAGATCCCTCGTGCCCGACCCCAGCCCCAGCCACCGCCAACTTGCTTTCGGTCCCGCTAGAGTCCTCTCGTGTGTTCTAGAACCTCACACACATGCAGCCACGTAGTGTGGAGTCTTTGGGGTCTGCTCTCGTTAACTTGGCATATGTTTTTGAGCTTCTCCCATATCATTACCCTTTATCACTGAGTAGTATTCCACAGTATGGCGATACCAAAATTTGTTCATTCGTGCAGTGATGATTATTTGGGGTGTTTACAGTTTCTGGCTATTTTAAGTAAAGCTGCTATGAATGTTCATGCACAATTCTTTGTGAGGACGTAGGTTTCCATTTTCCTTAGGTAGAGACCCAGGAATAGGAGGGTCATATGGGAAGAGTGTATTTAACCAAGTCAGAGGTCTGGCCTTTGACTTCCCCCCCACCGTCTCTACCAAACCATACTGCTTCCTCAAGTCAGCCCCATTTTCTGAGCAGCTGGGAATACTTCTGGGCAACCCTCGCCAGCAGAATCCTGTCTCCAGGTCCCTTTGCAACATCAACTTGGTGATACTCTTTCTATGCTAAGAAACACAAGAAATTTCTGGAATTCATAGTTGCTGGGTCTAGTGGTTCTTCACAGCAGCCTATGGACAGACGCTTCCCCTGGGGGGGCGGGGGGATGTGCCCGCCTGGCCGGTCTCTTCATCAGAGGCACTTGGAATAAACTGCTGGCCAACATGAAGCCCTGCTCATGCTTGGCCAAAGTTCTGAGTTTGTTCGGTCAAGGAATCTTCTGTGACTCTTCTCATTCTCCCTCCTTTCATCCTCAACACCCACATCATTTCAACACAATACAACGGATGAAGAAAAAATGCAATCCACTTTCTTAACTATGGAAAGACCTCTTTTCTGTGTTCCACCCATTGCTCAATCACTTGCAGTTGTCCCAAAGCCTCTCCAGACCCCCTGCTGGCGATCTCATCCATGCACATGCCAGTCCCACTACGCTTATTTCCAAACAAGCCAGTGGGCCAGAAAGTGTGTCCCACCGATGCATTCTTGACCTCTAGTGGCCAAAAGGGGTGACTGCAGGCTTACAGAGAACCAGCACTGGCCTGCTGGCAAGCGTCTTTATGCCCCGGCTCAGCGAAGCTAATGAGGCTAAGGGTCAGAAATGCCTGCTGAAGCCTGTCTCCAGCGCCCCTGGCCTCCAAAGCCCCGCTCCCTCCAGATTCACAGACACCCTGATTTCTTTGCATCCCCCTCTGCTGCTGGAGGTGGTCCTTTCTGCACCCCACCCTTGTCTGACTCCCACAATTCCTACTAAATCCATCTTCCTATTGATATTTCAGAGGCCGAGGTGAGCTTATCATGGATCTATCAACTGTGTTGGGGAGCTCGGCAGAAGCGAGAGCATTTCGACTCGCAACGAGACTCCCGTCCAATCACCCACGCACCCACCCACGCAGTCAAGGGCGGGGTCCCAGCTGGGCGTTCTGACCACCACGCTTTCTGTCTCCTCTGGAACATAGAGCACTGACCTGCCCTCCCACAAGGCAACTTCACAGCACAGCCTCTGAACTGCTCCAGAAGCCCCTGCTTGGGGAGCACAGCCCTGAAGCCCCTGGGGCCAAGTTCTGCACGATCGATTAGTAACTCCTGATGCCAAGAGCGCCAGGGAACTAAGCGCCCACGGGGCTGATGTCAGACACTACCACAAAGGGCCTCACCTGGAGACCTCTCTGAAGTGAGTCTAACTAAACTCTTTATACCCAGGATCCCCTAGACAGCTCCTTCATGTACCTGGAACATGGAATTCCTTAGGTACAGACGGTCCTTAGGTCAATAACCTAGAATGTTCTGCCCAGTCCAAAATGTGTTCAATATCAATAATATTGAGACGTGTCTATTACTGTGGGGCTGCACGAGTCTGTTTTTATTGTCCCCAAGGAGCATTTCAAGGACTCTTTACCTGAGTGCTGCAGGGGGCATGAGCCCAACAAGGAGCTCAGCAGCGAACACTCATGAGCAATTGCTACTCGCCAGGCCTGCTAAACGCTTTTCACACGCGACCTCATTTGTTTCTCACTTGATAGACAAAGAAGCCACAACACAGGATACAAGGGTCCTGCGCCCCCAGGTCTCGGGAGAGCCGGTTTGAGACTCGCCCCTCCCACCACTCTCCGGGCGGCTGCGGCGGGGCCCGTCCTGAGCAGCCTGGTCCAGGCCAGGTAGGGCGGAGGTCGTGCGCCCTGGACATGGCAACCATGAAGTGACCAGCTGGCAGCAGGAGGGAGCTGGGAGGGTGCAGGCGCTCAGCCGAGCCACGGCCTGAGACCCACAGAGGACAGTCTCCGCGTCCAAGAGGAATAGGGAAATGTGGGGGACAGGATGCCCTGCCAGAACCCTGACATTGGGTGATGAGAAGGTTTTTAATCTGTGACTCAGGAGCCCCTCAGAGTGGGCGACCAGAGGTGGGTTCAGTTCCCAGCTCCCAGCTCCTGTCAGGGAGGGCCCCAGAGCAAGGCTGGCCAGCCGAGCCGCACGGCGCAGGGACACGTCAGCAGGACCCGCTGTTCTTGGACCTGCTCAGCTTCCCGGGTTCTGAGGCGGCCTCCAGGGAATCCAGACGTGAGCCCACTGGGGAGGGGAGGAGGCCGGAAGCAGCGAGTGTGCCGGCTGAGCCCCCCTAGACGGGGCCGAGCCGGGGCCGGGGCTTCTGAGCAGCGGACGCCCGTCCGGTGAGCGCGCTGCCTCTTAC